>VCCN01004626.1:252472-265257 GCA_006491835.1 Architeuthis dux | reverse complement strand
CAAACTTTGAACAGTTAACTTTCTAACATTCTACGCTGAACGTTTATTCTCTTACTTTCTAGCAGAACATTTTCCTTCTTCTCCACTAATGAGGACATTATCAATCTTTCTACAGCTAAATGTGTCGACCTAATCTTGTGCACCTTTTAATAAATACATCTTGTTAAGTTAAATTACATCTGCATTTTCATTACTGCACGCAACAGCAAATATTTTCTCTTTTTATTCAATTGTCGCGTGCAACATCATTTCTTCTACGATCACAGAAAGAGGCAATGAAAGAAAGAACTAAGGGATAAGTTCTCGTCATTTACTTTGCTTACTAAATCAGCAGCTGTCAATGTGCCTTGAGGAAAGGACTACTACTTCAGCCATAGCTACTACTACAACTTCTATTACTACTAATATGGTTATGTTCAATTCAAACTAATTAATTCAACTTAGTATTAACATGGTAGGTGTATGTATATATGCATGCTTAATATCAATAAACATGCTGAAGCAGAGCTACCCAACAGACCCCATAACAAGCCCCGTTTCCGGTACTGGAAACGAGGGCCCAGAAGTGCGAGCTGGGAAGGGTCTCTTTGACCAGCGGCCATTGCCCTGAAAACATTGTCATCTTTGTTCACCCTTCTTTTCTAAATACGGTCCTAACCAAATGCGTCTAACCAACACAGCTAAAAACAGAAAATAACAAACTAACGCAAAGAACAGCAAAGACACAATAGTAGGGTTAAGTTTTAGATAATACTAATGGAGTTAAGTAATAATTAATCTATTAAAATTTAATCAAACCTCATTACAGGTTCATGCACTTGCCAGAATCATACATTAATGTGCCAATATTAGGTGTTTGCCGTTTTCGGCTCCCAATCAGCCCCTGCCTGTGGGTCACGGGATGGTTTGAAAAAAAATAATAAAATATTAAAAATAAAAAATATTAGAATAAAAAATAATGCAAATATATTTACATCACAATTTCGGAATATAACGCATCATTGAGGCTCTGGAACAGGAAAATAGTTGTGACTAATAAAGCATCTACAAATGTATGAAAACTCCTGACGTATTCCAGTCTGTTCACAACCAATACTTGTAATTGATAATTAAATTTAAGTAAAATTCAGTAAAGTTTATCGGATAAAACTAAATGAAAAAGACTGAAATTATTTTTCTATCCTGAGGGTCACCAGGCCAAAAGAATTCTGTATTCAGATTCACAGACTGGGTGGTCTGGATACATAGGTAGATATAAATGTCAGAACACATGAATAACCTAAACCTAGCAATAAACTACTGTTGTGGGTGGCGGTGGTTAATATAACAAAAATTTGTTTAAAAAATGAAAAAAAGTTTCAAATGTTAAGAGTAAAAACTGCAAATATATTTGCATCACAATTTCGGAATATAAAGCGCCATTGAGGCTCTGGAACAGGAAAATAGTTATGAATAATAAAGCATCTACAAATGTATGAAAACTCCTGACATATTCCAGTCTGTTCATGTCCAATACTTGTACTTGATTATTAAATTAAATTAAAATTCAGTAAAATTTATTGGATGAAACTAAATAAAAAAAACACTGAAAGTATGTTCCTGCCCTGAAGGTCGCCAGGCCCAAAATGTTCTGTGTTCAGGGTCGCAGTTTAAAATGTTTGGAAAATACTTCCCTAGAGCTTAAATGATAGCATTTAATAAATATTTTCCTTTATCATAAAAAGATTTTTACGGTAACTATCAAAATCCTAAAGAGGACCTGATCATATGAGAGTCTTTACATATTTAAAAATTTTTGATGCTATCATTATTTGACAAAGAAAAGGAAGTAACAAAGAATGTGGAAAAATAAACTATGAAAATGAAAAATATTTTCAATTTCAGTGTTCTAGATGTTATAAAAGATTAAAATTCTAAAAACTTCAAAAATTTTTTTAAAAATTAAAATTTTAAAATTAACATTTTTATGAATGTAGTTCCGCATTGTGTATTGGTGTATGCCTTCTGATGTACATGTTATGGCTGTTTAGGTCATTTTCAACATTTGACATAAATATTTGTTGCTTTAGATTTATTTATTTAGGAAGGAAATTCAATTGTTGTTCTGATGATAAAAAAATCTGACATTCCTTTTTCTCGGTCACAATTTATTGATTGGTATTTAATCGTCCCACAAGGACGGAATGTGATACAAGGTCAAGTTTAATGTAGGGCCCACAAGCGTATGTGTGGGCAAGGAGGACTAAAACTGTCCGGTCCCTGCGACCAGTGTCATGTAGGCGTCAGACAATGTCCTTCCGACCCTCCCTTTTTTTGTGCAATGGGGAGGTGCTGTTGCAGCGTCGGAATCTCTGGGACTGGATATTATTTGTCCAATATAAATCTTTTTTATTAATTATTAATTTTTTTTCTTTTCTTTTGGTAAAGACTATTAAGTTCTTGTTGCCAAGAGGATTTAATTGCTGTATGAAAGAATATTATTGCATAGCATAAAAAAGCAAGGCCTTGTTGGCTGGGGCCTAGAATACACCGACTGCATTCCCTGCAGAGGGTTAAGACCCCCCCCCCGCCCCAAACAGGGGCCACCTGTTTTTGCACCAAAGTCACAAGACTCTATTTAAGGAAAAGTAAGCTTTCACCAAGGTCGCAAGACTATGTTTTGGAATATTAAACTGATTTCAGCATTAAATGACCCATCAAGGGTTGATATGCCACTAAACAAATCAATCAATCAACTCTCATAAATAAAATTTTACAGTTTAAAAGTTCATTATTGACAAAAAAATGTTGATAGTCCACAATTGATACTAAGTGTGCTTTAAAAGGTCTTTAGTTTTGTTTGTGCTGTCAAAAGTTTTTAAAAAATAAAAAGGAAGATAAAAATGTATTAGAATTTGCAATTATGAGATAAATATAATAAAAACTTAAAAACTAACTTAGTTTTTAAGTTTTTTATATTTATCTCATCTTTTTTTCTTTACTTAGTTACTAAGTAAGTCCTTTATTATTCAACATGTTTAATAATTGACAATTATTAATTGTTGTAAATTGTGTTAACATAAACAATAACAATAACATAAACAAAAAACTCAGGTAAGAAGCGAATGTTACGACTTAAAAGGTTTAGTATTCTTTCGTCGTAGTTTATTAAATTGGTCTAAGATTTTGTTTATAACTGATTTTGTCTCACACTGTTGATATGTCTTTTTTAAAACTTTTGACAGCTTAAGAATCGTAGATATTTTCCCTTAAGCTTCGTCTGACATTCAAGTTGCAGTCAAGTCAAGACTTTTATAAAGAGATTATTTATTATTCCCAATATACAACACAAATGAAAGAATTGAATTTTTGCCACAACTTAACAATGGTGGTCCCGATTGAAATTTCAGACGTCACGAAGATATGCGATCCGTCTTTTTTTTTTTATTAATACGGATTTTTTTACACAAAAGACGAAAATTTAAGAAGCTAGTCAAA
The DNA here is from genome assembly GCA_006491835.1 of Architeuthis dux. NCBI lineage: Eukaryota > Metazoa > Mollusca > Cephalopoda > Oegopsida > Architeuthidae > Architeuthis > Architeuthis dux. The sequence continues at coordinate 261,780 of VCCN01004626.1, read as the reverse complement.
ACAATTTAACAAATAATTTAATCTATTTAACTCCAAAACAATTGTTACACCTCCTACTAAACTAATAAACCTACCCTCATCATAAAAAGATGAGGAGCTTGGGAACAATTGGTAGAACCTAAGTTGGTCTGATAATGGTATTACTGACCGCTATAAAAAGGTACATAGGTTACAATAACAATATAATTTATGTATTTATTTACAGTTGTCAGTTGTGTAACACACTAACACAGTTAAGACAGTAAAACACAGTCGAATTTAATTCCAATCGGTACCGAATTCTGTTTTAAAAATACCACAAAATCATAAAAGTCCTTGAATAAAAGAGAAAGAAAAAATCAGTACATCAACAATAATAATAATAAAAGACACAAAAAAAAACGATCGACGTTCGTTGTGTAAGTTAAGCAAAGATTTGTTTAAAGAAATAAATGCCACTGACCATTTTATGACGGTTGATCGACAGTTTGATATTTAAATTCCTGGTTGGGCTTTAAAGATTGTAAAATAAAAAACCTTTTTGGTGAAAGGAAATGACATTGAAAGAAGGAAGAAAGTTACATTGTTGATAACAACAACGACGACAACGGTCGAGTCTGAGAAGCGTTCAAACCGTCACATGGCTATTTGCCCGGCAACAGTCTAATTATCAGCTGTTTGATTTATCCGTCGGGACAATAGTATCCGACGACCACACGCAAATCAATATTAAATTGTTAGCAATTTATAACAGAAATAAAGGGTTTATTTTATTTTTTTAAATCTATTATACTTCATAAGTCATATTGCGGTATGAAAAAACTGTCTGAATTATTGTTTTTTTATTAATTTTTTTAAAAAATGCGCAAAGAGTTCAGTAGTCTTGTAAAATCCGTTAAAATCATGTTGCATATTTTTGCAAGTATTCTTTTTGAGAAATTTTTTTTAAAATTTTGTTATCTTCACAATTGAAATTCGATTATGTTTTAGTTTTTTTTTAAATATTTACTTGCTTTTCTTGAGATTAAGGGCACGAATAAGTGCTGTCAAAAAGTCTAAAGAATGCGTAGGAGGCAATGAAATAAGTTACTCACCCAATCAGCTGATATATCTCTACGTTGAAATGATGGAAAGAAAGGAACCTTGGTCGGGCAAATAGCGTATGAGTATAAAAACATAATAACAATTTGAACGATCGGACCAATAGCGTTTTCTTGCCCCCTTCCTCCTTTGCTTGTAGGTTTTCAAGTCTATGAAATACCGTTAAGAACAAATTATGCCTAATAAAAAAAAATACCATTATTTTATGTTCGTTTTTCTTTCCGATGTTCATTAGGAAAATTAATTTTCATTTATTTGAAGCATGATTTCCTTCAATGATTTCCTTCAATGATTTCCTTCAATTATGTATGTTTATGAGAATCAGTTAAGAAATATGTTATTGCAGTAGCCTTTTTGAACACCCGTAATTTACGAAAGTATCGTTCGAACCTTTCACGTTTTATTTTTTGTCAATTAAACTACTTGTCAATGTTTTGTGAAGTTGAAATTATTTTGCTCATTTATTTCGTGTGCTTTATACTTATCGTTGCAACGATAAGTATTAAATTTAAAGTAGCTTAATGTGGGGGAAATTTTTTTTAAATTAATGAACAAAACATAGTTATTAAATAATAATGACAAATAATATTAACAGTTAAAACTCCTGTTCCTGCGTCATAAAATAATTCAATCTATTTCGGATAAGTCCTTCTCAGCGCACTGAACGGGCCATGTCCTGACTCTTAAAAATAGAAAAACATTTCGCGAGTAATTTTTTGTGCTTTTTCGTTTCCACAGAAAATTTGTCTGTTTTGAAAAAAAAAAATTTTTTTAAGGTTTTAGATGGGTTCTAAATGCTAAACTGAACCCTTACTTTCCGCCATTCGTACGGAAGTACGACTTACAATAATTATATTTCCCTTGTTAAGAATTTATTTATTTTATGAATTCCCTTATTTATTTTTATTTTTAACCATCGTTAGAAAAATATGTATATAGTCTTTTTGGGCTAGATTTTTTAAAACATCGTTTTAAATTTAGAATAGAATTAATCGTGCTTTTTCGAATGACGTTCTAAAAATAAAGATTTCGCGTACACGCACAGGCTCGTGCACACCCTCGGGCAGACACCCCCCTCTCAAACCTTAATGAAAGCATAAAAAATTAGTTGCACAAAAAAATGTTATAACTATCACAAGAGGAGTAACCGAATACATCGAAGCTGTACTTCCGTAGGGATGGCGAAAAGTAAGAGTCCAGTTTAGCATTATAGTTACATTGTAAATTGAACCCCTCCGCCATCTAAAACCTTAAAAATTAACTTTTTTCAAAACTGACAAATTTCCTGGGGAAACGAAGGTCTTATGGATTGAAAGCACACAGAACTACTAGTGAAAGATTTTTTTTTCTATTCTTAAGAGACGAAATTAAATTAGTTAAACAGAAAAATTAAAGCTAAGGGTCAACTTGCATTCCAAGGGAAATTAATATCACTGTCACCCGTATATGCTGTGTTGGGGGTGATCATTTCAAAAGTTGGAAAAAGAGGTGATCAATGAATAAGTTACTTCCCTCGGCTATTATTGGGCTGTGATCACTAAAAAAGGTTTTTGAGTGCAAAATTTAAAGTTTCGACTATGAACGGTTAGAGCTGGGCGAAATCCAGATACATAGATGAGAACACATGAATAACCTAAACCCAGCAATAAACCAGTGTTGTGGGTTCTCTTGCCATTTGTTGGGCTGTGATCACTAAAAACGGTCTGAATTTTCAAAAAACTAGTGCTCAATTTAGCATAAACGTACATTGCATATTGAACCCCCCTCTAAAAACCTATTTAGGTGGGGAATTTTCAAAAAACAAAAATATCATTTTCCCTACTCATTGATGGGAATGTGTGTGTCTGCAAAATTTCAAGTTTCTACTATGAACGGTTAGAGCTGGGCGAAATCCGGATACATAGATAGATACATAGATACATATAAATGTGAGAACACATGAATAACCTAAACCCAGCAATAAACCAGTGTTGTGGGTAGTGGTGATTAATAAAATGATTATGCAAATTTCAAGATTATGATGAGGAAAAATATGCTAAATTAATAATGGTGAATGAATTTCACTTGTGAGAGAAAGGAAGTATCTGCCGTATTGTATTCCTTATGGGAAAATAACTTTCACTCAATAGGATACTCTTTCTCTTATTTATTTATTTTTACAGCGATGTCGCAGATACAGAGGATCCTTCCTTAGATCATAACCAGGGCTGGCCCAAGGTACTGGCAACACGGGCAGTCGCCCAGGGCTCCAAGTGCTAAAGGGCATCTGACATGTGTATGAGACAGTAGGACTTTCCAAATACAAATGTAAAAATAGGAAAATTAATAAATTAAACAGAATAGTTTTTATTCTGTTTATTTTATTCATTTTCTCTATTTTTCAGTCAAGATAAGAAAATTATTTGATGTGAAGTCAGGGTAAAGAACTAGATCTGTTAACCAAGTAAAAAAAAAATAGAAACAATTTTTTTTCGCCAGTAATTTTTTGTGCTTTTAATCCGTTAGACCCTAATCTTCCTGGGATTTTTTTGATTTTTTCAAAAAAAATGTTTACGGTTTTAAGATGGGGTTCTATTTACAATGTAACTGTATGGTAAACAAGACCGTTATTTTCCGTCTGTTGTATGGAAGTGAGGCTTCGAAACATGTTGTTACTTCCCATATGATTTGTTAACTAGGTTTCGTTGATATTTTAATGAGGATTTTTCTGTGCTTTCATTAAGGTTTTTGGTGGGGGCTGCCTGAGAGTATGTGTGTGTCTGCCCTAAAATTTAGTAAGCATTCATTTAATATTAAAAGAGATATAGCAATTTATTTACTGCCCATTGTATCTTTTTGTTCAGCAGCAGCTGATGTTAAATTAGTTTCAGGGCACACAGGCACATCAGGGAAGTAATCAAACATGGCTGCTAGGGAGGAAAGGGTTAACTAGGGAGCTCAGAGGATACCCGAACAGAAAACTAAGAGGACTCAGCAGAGAAGCAGACTGCCTAGGGCTGGAAAGGCACGAGGCCGGTTCCCCTGTTGGGAACAGTCTCTTGGCACCCATCATCTCTCTCCCACTCTTCACTCTCCAGCCGACAAAGCGAAACATAAGAAATAAAAATATGTCTATTTTTACTAGCAAGTTTTTCGAGTCATCCTTCCTTCTTTCTCAAGTTCACGATTTCACTACCGCAAATGAGCAACCCCTCGACGAGACGACCCATGGCGGCAGAACAGTGTAAAGGGTGATACAACACCTGAACACCAATCTCTAGCAACAGAGAGAAATAAATACGCAACCACCTCAGCCACGACGCAGGCCACATCTTGCTTTTATTTTAATAAACTTTCTTTTTTTGATGTGAAAATATTTTGGAAATATGTTTACACAATGCCATTACAAATGGTGTAGTTGTTTTTTTTCAAGAAAATTACTTCAAAGAAACATGCTTCTTAATTTTAATGAAATGAAGAACTAGACATTCCAAGGGAAATTATGAATCACCGCCACCTATATATGCTTCTTTTTACCTTGAGAATTAAACAGTGGTAGTGGGCAGTGATCAGGTGTATGCTAAATCTCAAGTTTCTACTATGAACGGTTAGAGCTGGGCGAAATCCGGATACATATATAGATACATAGATACATATGAATGTGAGAACACATGAATAACCTAAACCCAGCAATAAACCAGTGTTGTGGGTTCTCTCGCCTTTTGTTGGGCTAAAAACTAAAACAAAAAAAGGTCTGAATTTTCAAAAAAACAAGCGGGCACAAACTAGTGCTCAATTTAGCATAAACTTACATTGCATATTGAACCCCCCTCTAAAAACCTATTTAGGCGGGGAATTTTCAAAAAAACCAAAAAAATCATTTTCCCTACCCATTGAGGGGAATGTGTGTGTCTGCAAAATTTCTACTATGAACGGTTAGAGCTGGGTGAATTCCGGATACATAGATAGATACATAGATACATATAAATGTGAGTTTACAAATTGCTGTAGACCAGTGGTTCTCAAACTGTGTGCCACAGCAGAATAGTGTGCCACTGAGTAGTTGCAATGAAAAGCAACTTAAATTAAGATGAAAGAAATACTAGTCAAAAATTAATAATGGTTGACAATGCTTCAACTAACACAAATTCAAGACTAGCATTCCAAAGGAAATTATGAATCACCGCCACCTATATAAGCTTCTTTTTCCCTTGTAAATTAAACACTAAAAAGTCCAAATTTTCAAAAAACAAGTGAGAATGCTGCTGGACACAAACTAAGGGATCAATTTGGCATAAACTTACATTGTAAATTTCAAAAACAAAAAAAAGATTTTCCCTATTCATTATGGGGAGTGTGTGTGCAAAATTTCAAGTTTCTACTATGAATGGTTAGGGCTGGGGAAAATCCGGATCACAGATACATTATGAAATGCATATGTATCTTTTAATTTTTCTAATAAATTTCAAGTTTCTTCTCTGTACAGTATGGGCTGGGCAAAGTCTGGATACATAGATAGATATATAGATACATATAAATGTCTGAACACATGAATAACCTAAACCCAGCAACAGTGATTAAACCGGTCTGTTGTGGGTAGCAGTGATTAAAAAAGCTGAACAGTGCCAACTATCATCTATACTATTATTCTGCTTGTTGGTATGTATGACTGTTGTGCTTTCTGATGAGCATTCATTTCTTCTTTTCTGTCTTTTCACACTAATAAAACTTGTTAATCACTGCTACCCATGACACTGGTTTATTGCTGGCTTTAGATTATTCATGTGTTCAGAAATTTATATGTATCTATGTATCTATCTATGTATCCAGACTTTGGCCAGCCCTAACCGTTCATAGAAGAAACCATGACACTGGTTTATTGCTGGCTTTAGATTATTCATGTGTTCAGAAATTTATATGTATCTATGTATCTATCTATATATCCGGACTTCAGCCAGCCCTAACCGTTCATAGTAGAAACCACGACACTGGTTTATTGCTGGCTTTAGATTTTAGATTATTCATGTGTTCAGAAATGTATATGTATCTATATTATCTAAATTGGTCACTAGATAAGAGTGTACTCAATTAGCTGCTGAGTACACAGGGAAATTTGTCCTAGTGAAGAGTTTTCCACACTCTTCGCTCATATCAGGCGCCAGAACCTTCTGCATGTGAGGCAGGCTTGTTAACCATTACACTAACCGAACGGATTATGTATTTAGGACTGATTACACAATACTTAATGAGCTGTTTGTAATGGGGCCTACATTATCACATCGGGCCTTCTCCACTCCAGAAAAGTAATCACCATTCAACCTAAGAATAATCTTATTCCTGTTCCACGTTCCACAAAACTAAACAAATATGATTTCGAAAATAATATATAACAAGCCTGGCTGCTCCAGATCTAAGCATAAATCTACTATAAATTTTGGTGGTAAGACTTGTCAGTTTAGCGCAGGTGGAAACACACCAGGCAAGTGATCATTAGGCTATGAGTTCAAATCATGGTAGGAGAATGGGGATTTTACATATCGGTTTACACCTCTATTTTTGGTGAGGATTGTTCTTGTTCTTGTTCTTGTTACATAGGAAAGTAAAGTCAACTCTGACTTTGTCCTGGAGTTTGACAACGTCAAATAATACAATAGAGTTGTACCTCTTTAATCTGGCAAACTTAGGACCTGGCCATTGGCGGACCACAAAATGCTGGACCACAAAATGCTGGACCACAAAATGCTGGATCTCAAAATGCTGGATCTCAAAATGCCCAACCACAAAATGCTGGACCACAAAATGCTGGATCTCAAAATGCCAGACCACAAAATGCTGGACCACAAAGTGCCGGAAAACAGAAATTTTTCTAATATTGTGGAAAATAGAAGAATATACTTTTTATATAATTCATATAATATAGATTATATTATAATAAATGAAAATTATTTGCTTTTTAAATTGACTGTATCAAAAATAATTCATAAGATTCAGAAATAAATAAAATAAATACATGTCTAATTTTATGCTAAAATAACATTAAAAGTTGTGGAATTTAGAGTTCTTTGATTTTGTTTCAAGCCGCAGTTTGGTCTTTCCACATTAGGTTTAACATGTCAGTTTATAAATACTAAATTACGGTTCAAACTGCGGTTTAAAACCAAATTGAAGACGTCTAGTGGTAGATCCACAAAAGATTCAAAATGTGCTAGACCATGGGAGTTGCTGGACCACAGTTTCTTACACATACACACATCAATAACTTTGTAGCCTAATGATGAAAAAAAAGCATTTATTATACACAACAAATATTTATTTTTCAACATAATCCCCTTTCTTATCAATGCACTGAACCCAATGCTTCTCCATTTATCACATAGATCAAACATTATACAGTGAAAATTTCTGATCAAAATTCAGCTAATAACTGTGTCAGGCTATGGATTAATCCATCCTCATATATATTATTAATATAATTATAGAAATGCTGTCTTCTCTATGGTAAACATATACCAGGGCATATTTTCTATAGTTTTGAGAAGGGACATCAACATTCAAATATTTCTTCGAATGATTGAACTCCTTGTTGTTTCTGTTGTTAATACAACGTTTCAGCTGTTCCATTCTTCAGCCTACCTCTGGTGTAATATCTGAATGTGATAGGGTAAACAGAGGTTTTTAATTTCAAAGGAGGTAATGTTATGATATTCTGCCACGGCCAACACCTGTACGGAAGTGGAAGTGACCCAGGCACCTTAGGAAATATGCATATGCATGGGTGTCCAAAAACAGGATGTTGAACACACAAGTGTGGGCATTCAAACCTGATAAAAGAAAGACACCGGACACCCTGAGTGGAAGCAAGGAGACAGAGAAACTCAGGACTCAGAAACAGACAGAGCCGAGACAAGCAGAGACAGCCGGAGAGGCAGACCGCCTAGGCAGGACCGAAAGGCACGAGACCGGTGTCCCTGTTGGGGACAGACTGTCGGTTGTCATTATCTCTCTCTCCCACTCTTCATCCACCGTCCGACAAAATGTATCTCATGAAATAAAAATATGTTCACATATTTTTATAAAGTAGTTTCGAGTCTTCCTTTCTCGCCAAGTTCACGATTTTCCCCTGCCTATACAATAGTAACCCTTATAACATTCAGGTGTTTCTTTATCCTTGTTGTGTCGGGTTTGGGCCTGTCGAGCAGCAGAAACCACATCAGTTGCTTCTTTTGAATGCATTAGTCAGACAAGTGTGGAGTTCAACCCGATGTGGCTTCCGCTGCTCAACAGGCCTATACCAGAACATTTGCCCAAATCACATAAGGCAACTAGAAAGCACTCGGAGAGCACATACCTCCGCCAATCCCATACACTAACTAAAGTTCATATATAGCTACAGTACAGAGGGGGTAACTGTGTATGTTTTGATTTATCAATTTTCGGATTATTGTCTTAATATATGAAAAAATATCACTCAAACAAATACCTGGATCCGCCCCAAAATCTAATCAATTCTTCCTTAGCCTTGGCCCATTCTTCCACAAAATGTCATTGAAATTCATTGAGAACTTTTGGAGATAATGTGTGGACAAACAGACAAACATGAATGAATGAATACACATAAATATAAAACAAAAATCTATCAAAATAAATTCCTGGATCCACCTCAACATGTAATCAAATGTTCCTCAGTCTCTTAGCCGATGGTTCACCCTTCTATTGAAATTCATTGAGAACTTTTGGAGATATTGTGTGGACAAACAAACATAACACACATACACACACAAGTACACACATATATATATGAAATCAAATGATGGATAATTTTATATCCGACAGAATATGATAATTATAAAGACATTTATTAGTTGAGAACCTATATTGTTTTTAAATTCTCAAAACTGCTTAGTAAATGGTAAACAACCGATGAACCTTCGAATTTAAATGTACTTTAAGTTTTAATTAATATAATATATGCTGGTCTTCTTGTAAAAGTATATCTCTCGACGTGACGCAGAAGAAAAGGGTTGTTTTCAAAACGACTTTTCATTTCCGTTGGAGAGACAGATCCATGTGGGCGATGCTGAAATTTATGTTTGGGTATTATACACATTTTTTTATTTTAAAAAAAAACCAGATTTTTTTTAATTTAAAAATTTTTTTTTCCCTCGTAACTAGGGTTTAATAGGCTTTATTGACTATATATATATATTTATATATCAATCCTCGCTCGGGGCACCAAGGCACTTATAGTC
>VCCN01004626.1:144142-161979 GCA_006491835.1 Architeuthis dux | reverse complement strand
TAAAATTGTTTAATCATCAAATGGAGAGCAGACAATGACTGAAGCAAATTGGGTGAGTGATGGAATAAGGGTAAAGTCAGTGGGCAGCAATTAGAAAAACCGAAACCTTTCCTACATACACCGGGTTCAGATGCAGTTGGATCTAAACTGCAACTGTGATTATTGTTACTTTTCTTGTTTTTATAATTCTCTTTCAGTTTATTAATTCATTTTCTTTCTTTTTTCCCCCATCTCTCTTATTCAGATCCTGTGGACTTTCTCTATTTATTTGGAGTCTGTGGCCATTCTGCCCCAATTATTCATGGTCAGCAAGACGGGAGAGGCAGAGAGTATCACTAGTCACTACCTGTTCGCCCTGGGCAGCTACCGTCTTCTCTACATTTTCAACTGGATTTACCGTTACTACTTTGAGGGATTTTTCGATCTTATTGCCGTTGTTTCCGGATGTGTGCAGACTATACTCTACTGTGACTTCTTCTATCTTTATATTACAAAAGGTAATTACAAACAACTGCCTAAAGAAACTGGGGCTATACTGTCAGTTTAAGGGCACAGTATGCTTGTAAAATTGAGCAAGAGAAAATTCTTTTTAAAATTGCACCCTTTTTTTAAGCTCTTTATTTTTTGATAACCCTGACATTGTTTACAATGTCTTGGTACATTTTTGATCACATTGGGTAAATTGAAACTTGAGAGTTCAGGGGGTTTAAATAGTCTCATTATTAAAGGTGCATTTTTCAGACGGAAAATATTGGGATTCTATTACATTATATAATTGTCCAGGTTTATCTTTTTACTTTATTTCCACTATGTATAATACTTTTTTTGTGGGAGCTTGCAGGGATCATTGTCTAAATCAGTAACTATTTAGATTTTGGTAAAAAAAAAATTTTTTATAAAACAAGTTGTTGAGATTTCTTATTCATCCTTAAATGATTTTGTCTTTGCAATCTTTTTCAAATAGTGTTTCTAGATTTTTGCTTTAATACATTCTCATCTCATTAAAAAAAAATCTTTTCATGAAGTTTAATTTTATTGGTTTTAGATTGTTTGGGAACGAAATATTCTGTTTGCCATACTTGGATTCACACACATAGTTTAACACTTAGCAATATTTGCGTAACATTATTAACAATGTGAATTAAAATAACCTTGATCAAGATCTTGATGCTTGGCCTAATCTTTTTGTCCTTGAGTAATTATAAGTAACGTCTACCTGCAATCCCACCAGGAGTAAGGAAGAGGAACATGAATTTGGCAGGCATTTTACTTGGTACTGGGCAGTTTTCACTGAAAGTGAATCGTTTTTCATGAACAGCACAAATATTTCTATATATTTGAAAAAGTTTATGTATGTCCATCTTATCTTCTCAAACACTGCGTTGTAGCCAGAGGTATTGAATTAAGTTACCCTCAAAATACGCTAACTTGATGAATGCATTGGACACTGGACTGCTATAAATGTAGTGGAAAGCCGTTTCATTTCTGACATGAAAAATAACTTTTCCTGTGGCGTCGACTAGTGTTTTATTATGCCTTCATTAACATTTATATTCTGCTAGTTTTCCTATAAGCAGACAAATGAAATTACTTTTTATTCTTCAGTAATAAGATTCCAACATAGGAAAAAAAAAAAATCTTCTTTCCAAATGGAGGGCCTGCATTCATTAGACTTTTTGGTTTTAAAAAGAAAAGAAAAAAAAAAAATCATGACTGTATTAAAATGATTTTGCAATCGGATTGTACTTATAAAATATCAAACATTATGTTGCTCTGCAATGAACCCAGATTTTTTTCATAGCTTTAAAAAAAAAAAAAATAAGGGAGACTACTTTAATTGGCATTTAATAGTTATCTCCCTTGACAAAATATAGACATATCAATAAGTAGATTATTATCATTACTATTAGCATCCTCATTTTTTTGTTTTTAATCCCAACATCTTGGCCAGTGTACTCTCCAGCCATAGATATTGCATCCAGTAACCTTCAAGGGGTTTTGAACAGAACTCTTCATTTTTGTCCAAGAGTGTATGTTCTCATCCCTAGTTATTTATAGTGTCTGGTGTGCTTCCGAGGTATTTGAACTCACAATTCCTCTTTGGTGCTGCCACACTATTTCTCTGCTGAGGTGGGGTAGTCCCTTACTGCTGAACCCAGGAATTGGATTCCTTACTCAGGGGAATGAAATGCGACTAAAAACAGGAATCAGATCCTTTATCCACAAGGCTATTTTGTGGCGTTTCCTTTTATTACGGTAGCGTCAGGCATTTTGATGTACCTAATTCTTCACCGCTATTTTTGTGAGAGAGAAAAGTTTATGCGTCTGCTCTTTCAATCACTGGCTGCTGCTGCTGCTACCTAACAAGAGGCGGGGAAAAACAAGATGTCCGTCTCTTGCGAAGTTTCTCATTCTATGTTTTTATGAACTAAAACAAAGATGTGGATGTTAGTCCAGAAAATGTTAACTCATGGTACAAGATTTATAATATTGCCTGATCTACAACAAACTAGCAGGCATACATACGTATCTAGGGCCCCTGCTGTAGTGATATGGTTAGTGAGTTAGTCTTGCAGGCCATTGCTAGTGAGTTCAATCCTGAGTACCCTCACTATTATGGTTTTGAGTAAGACTAAGCTCAGCTTAGTAAATATCTACATATATATGCATCTAGCAGATATTGACAAATGGTACAACTTGAATTGAACATTTTTAAAGAAAAACCATTACTACTACTATTTTGTTTTTTACCACAACTCAACTTGGGCAGCCAATCTATACAGATCGGAAATAAGGATGTGAGTTTGAGTCTCATTGGTAGTTTATTCTTTACATCCGATCCACGCTGTTTACTCACTGTCGTAGATTGCCCGCCTGAGTTGAGTTGTGATAAGAATCGACTACAAAATTAAGAGGAAATTAGTCAAAAAAATATTAATGATTTACAATAATTCATCTAATAAAGATAATTACAATTACTGTTCACCTGATCAACATAATTCTTAAACTACTGGTTAATCAATTCTGTCTTAAAATGTCCTGAGACCAGAACCAGAAATAATAAATCTACTTAAAAAGCATGAAACTGATAACGCACACATCCTTCTTCACTCCATAAATTTATTCTTAGACAGTAAATCAGATTTTGCTCTTGTTAGCTCCCTTCTCTCTCTCTCTCTCTCTCAATTAGCCGTCCACTATTTTCTCTGTGATATTAAGATTTTATTGAAAACTGCTTTATCTACTCATTTATATCATTACTCATTGTAAAAACGTTTTTGTTGAAGTAGATATTTCACTTGATTATATCTCTAGTGTATATTGCCTTAAGTAGTGGTTCCCAAACCTTTTCCTCACTCTCACCTTGAGAGGAGTCATAGCACACACTTTGGGAATCACTGGCCTAGAATATCAATAAAGTAACTAGTGGTAGGACTTAGGACCCACATATCAATCAATCTTGTCAGGTATTTGTTATGCAGATGGTGCTTTTAGTTTTTCTTGTAACAAACCTATTAAGTTTTACAGGTTGGGTTTTGTAATTTTTGACTGAGGTTATTTAAACCTGTGACATCAGTTACTAGTCAGATTTTAATTAACAAGTCTTGAAAAATATATTATATTGAAACTAAATTTACACATGAGATTATGTACTCCACAACAGATTCATTGATTATATTTATGAATTAAAGACAGTAAAAAGATTTTTTTAAATAAAAAAATTAAGATAAAAATACTAGTCAAATTAATAATACTGAGGCTTGCTATCACTTTAACTTCTCAGAAATAAATCAGAAAAGCTTGATGGTTAAGAGTTGGTGGAATACAGTGTCTGCTGATAATACTCCCTTCTAGTTCTTCATCAAGGAACTCTTTTTTTGCCATGTTTTTAAAAAAAATCTTTCTTTGAAAATTCTTAATGACATTGTGATAGCATACACAATGTGGAAAACAAACCCCTCTTTATTTTGTGACAATTAGTATGTAAGAATCTTTTCTTTTTTTATCATTCAATAGAATTAAAACTTGTTCATTTGTAAACAAAAAAACAGATATGAAATGTGATTAAACCATATAATAATCATGTAAGGCAATAAAAGCTATGAGAATAATATTTCAATGGTAGATATTTGGGATCAAGTTCACATGTGGCACCCCAAAAATTGACGAATCGAAAAGGGACACATTTCTCCTCGACACTGATTGACGTCACTGAAAAGTCAGCAGCCTTACCAAGATAAACAAATGTGTTTTTAGGGAATTTTTTTAAAAAACTTTCAGATTAATTTTGATCTTAGTCTTTTACGAAGAATAGTTGGATTGAAAAGAATGTGCTTTCAATCTTCTGGGAGAAAGTATCTTAGTAACGTTGAAAATTTGTTGGTTTAAAAAAAAAAACCCCAAAAAACCCTATTTTTTTTATCGAATGAGAGAGCTTCCAAAGACTATTTGTCTATCTTGGTAACACTGCTGACCTTTCAGTGATGTCACCGGTGTCGAGGCAAAATGTGTCCTTTTTCGATTCGTCAATTTTTAGGGTGCCTGATGTGAACATGATCTGATATTTAAGAAAAACTACAGCAAACTTAGATGAAATTGTATTCACTAAAGAGATTTTTAAAAAAATTATTTCAAACATATCCTTCTCCAACCAGATTTTTCTATGGAGTATATTTTCATTGCAATTTTACTTATCCATGTTTCCGACTGATTCTTTGTAATTTTATTTATTCCCCCCCCTGGCTTTCTCTTGGAATTTTTTCACTTTTAAAATAAATTGGCAACACAGTTCTGGGTGGGCATTAAAATATATGAACATTGATTTTAAGCAAAATGTTGTATTGATTACCAGAAAGTGTCAACTTTCAATCCACTTACTATCGTCTTTACTTGGATATTTGAAATGATACTTTACTGAATGTCGTTAACCCATTAACTGCGACAGGTGGCTAAGCATAATAGTTATCCATTGTAAGATAAAAGCCCTGACTCACGAATAAAAGTGAGTGGTCATCAATAAAACAGAAACTTTATTGAGTTAGCCATAGAACTGCAATGACAGAAATTACTGTCATTCAATGTTAATGGGTTAATATACAATTCTTTCTCTTGTTTATTTGCTTTATGAACATAACATCATTTTCTGTATCATTTGATAACATTCTATTTTTTTAAAATTGTTCTTTATAAAATATTGTTTTCAATGTTTTATTTACTTTCTAGCAATTTTTTCTATGAATTTTTAATTGTGAATTTATTCAGATTGACCTCTTATCTTTTGTGTCTGATTTCTGTGTGTAAACACGGAGTATCGAAAAGGCAGCCGCAAACAGAATCCCTCAGACTATGTGAAGTACAGTACTGGACCAGATGTCTGGAACAGGGCTTAACATATAATACTTAAAATATAAGATAAACAATGAAAACTGAATACAATTTCCTTTACTTTTTCAGAAAAGTAAAGAAGGAAATTGTATTTAACAGATACAAATTAATACACTACTAAAGCAGGGTCTTTATTAATCTGTTTAAAATTCTTAAAATATACGATGAAAAGTAAAGAACAAAACTGTTTAACATATACAAATTATTCCACTTCAAAAACGTATTTTAATCAATATTAATCCACTAATCTTCATCTGAAGACAATTCAACCCTGCTATGAAAATTAAAACAAAAAGCAGCTGAGTGGGGGAAACTACAATCAAGCCGACCAGAATCAAAACTAACCAGTTTTCTGGGAGCCAGATAAATGGTCCGTTAATGTATTTGCACACATTATAAACCTTGTTGCCTTGCAATACCAAGAAGTAAATTACCCTCCCCAAATGGCTTGACTCGTGATCCAGTTATCAGCATTGACACTGGATGAATCGGGCGCATGTTTTTTAAGATCCCTTTTTGCATGTGTTAAGTGAAGTTTGTTTAAGATAAGCATCTATTTCATATGTTGCAAAATACTGCACTTCTTTACACGTTCATCATGGAATAAGTCAATTTACTAACGACTAATTGCAGCTAACCCATTCTAGGAATAACGCTTGTAATACAAACACTTTAACCAAAGATCCCTAACTTACATAATTGCTCTGACCATGACCATAATATTTTTAAAAGGAAAAAATATTTCAAATCCTCATTAACACAAAACTAAGCACTAAGATCAAAACACAAAAGATGAGTTGTCTGAAGAAATGAAACTAAAATAAAAAATGTTCAACTGCTCATTATGCCACTACATTTATGTCTTTCAAGTTTATTTACTAAAACCTTCTGCAAATAAAATTTGCATTTTTACCTGTAATTCTCTTTTCCCTCCACCCATCGACTTCTACCTTCTTTATAATTAGTTTAATATATGACAGGTGAGTTTCCTTTGTTTGTACAAAAGAAAATCCATTTTTACCTAAATTTTTTTTTTTTAATATATATATAGCATGTTCTTTCTTGCCACTCATTTCTCCTGTTCTCTCTGATTGAGAGAAGGTTTTTTTTTTTTCGCTTATATCTAGCGTTTCTTATTCAACTTTGTAGGTATGTTTTTCCCGCCATCCCAGATTTACCCCAAAAATCAACATTGCATATAAATCAATTGATCCCTTCCTAGATAAACTTCATTTTCCAAAACCGGGTTTATTTATTGTTTTTGTTTGTTAAAGTTAAAATCTTGTTTGAGGTCTCTCTGAAATGAACAAAATGTGTGCAATTAATGAAGATTCTTTTGTCTTTTTTTCTCTAAAACAAGACTGTAGTACCACTTTCTATTTGCACATCAGTTCTTTCCAACGTACCTAGTTTCTTAATACATATTTTTCATTTGTTCGTATTGCAATATTATTTTGGCCCTAATTCCGCGCACCTTTTGAAAATGCTCTCAGATGTCATTCTGTTTTTCCTCTTCCAGTTTTACGAGGCAAAAAGATTACTCTACCAGCATGAACGAAGAGGATGCAAGAGTTGCCTGAGGCATGAAAAGGCTGCAAGTTTACTACTATTCCTACTACTACTACTACTACTCGTACTACTCGTACTACTTCTATCTCTGATGGGTTGGAAGGACTTGTTTTGTTATGGGACTTATGGCAGGCTTTCACTTAAATGCCATCATCGCTGCTGCCGCGGTCAGTGGTAATAATCCATCTTTCTCTTTTTAGCCCCCCCTCCCTCTATCACTTTCTTAAGCTCTCTCTCACACTATCTCCCCTTCATTCCCCCTCCCTTCTCATTCTCTCTCTTTTGCTTGAGCCCTACATACTTCTCATCACTTATACTTGGATGAGACTGTTCTCTCTCTCTATCTCTCTCTCTCTTTAACCTTCATAAACGATATATACTTATTTTTTTTTCTTCCCTAGCACTATCCACTGCCCAGTAAGTACTTACATATCTATATACAGAGGAAGAAATACATACATCCTATCTAATATTACTTTTTAAAATCCTTTTAAGTTTGACCAAAAGTTGAGAAGGGGGGAAAAAAAAAAGATGTCTGCATTTCATAAGATGCTAAAATTATTCCAATACTAAAAGAATGAACAAAAACATTTTTTATATCATTTAATTTTTTTGGTTATAAACATATGTATGTAAACACTAACAGACACATCTATTAATTTATATAGGCACTGATCTATGTTTTATTTGAAAATTCTATTTCTGTTATTTCTCTTGCTCCTCCTCCTCTGTTTTCTGTCTTCCTCCCACTCTACCTTTTTTGTATAAATGCTATTTCTTTGTCATCACCAAAGCCATGTATATTGCTGGATGTTGAATACCCTGGCCCTGGCCCTTCCAACTAATTAGTCATATTTTTTCATAGACATTCACTGGAACTATTTTGCAATTGGATTTTTATTCCATTTTTCAATATCTGTGAAAAAACAAAACAAACTGTACAAGCTTCTAACAAAATCTCAATGATTCATTTCTTGTATGCCTACTGATTATTCAGATTTTCCATGTGAATAAATCATATTTCATTAGAAATGTCTTCCTGTCGTTATTACTTTGATGTTTTGATCTATTATTTACAATACCAAATCGACTATTTTTTTTTTTTTTTTTTTTTTTTTTTTTCCCCCCCCCTGGTTGTTAAACTATCAATATATGATATACTATCAAATAGAATTCTTCTGTAATTATATGTATACAAAATGTTTGGTTTTTTTTTATAATTTTTTATACGGACAACTGCCATCGACACACACTGGAAGAGCCAGGTGGTCTCGCTCGGTTTGTTGTGGCATTGAGCTTCAATGCTTTGGGGCCTATCATGCCAGACGTTTTGACTACAACTGGTACCTATCGGTCAGTAAGCGATATTTGGCTATCTTCTGCTCCTCAGCCTGTCAGGCAACACTACCTGGCTCAATAGCCAACGAGATCTGATTGTTTTCATTGTCTTATTCACAAAACACTTTTTGCATCACCAACCCGCATCCAAATTTCTGACCAATACTATTCTGAAGCATGTTTGGCAACTACATGCTTTAACCCCTTTAACTGACCAATCTCACATACCTAGTGTTCTATATGGTAACAGTGTGTTACTATTACTACTACAGTTACTAATGTGAGGGCCCAACACTTGTAGCCTTGGTCCAGACTAAGCTTAAGGAATAATCAAAAGTACTAATTCCAAGAGCTGTTCTGATTATTGATTTCATTCTTTTTGTCATTACCAAAAGGGTTTCGGTTGAACCATTCTACCTTTCTTAGGTTGCATTATCCTCTTTGGTTTCTTTCGGATAGAAAAAATGGATTGGCCAAAATGTAACCACAAAAGCAATAAGAAGAATAGGTTGAATATTCCGAAAAATTCTTGGTAGGATGATGACTCCTCAAAATTAAAGAAGCTCCCCCCATAAATACATTTGGGAGTTCAGTCCTCACTGATCAATACTTAGAATGATAACTGCTCCAAAACATTGGGAACTGTAAGTGCCTTAATAAACAAACTTACTGGATGCCTCCATTGTAACACAATAGGGAAATAATGAAATCAAGTAAACTGAAGTTTGAGGTGATTTGAACACCGGATTAACAATTACAACTCAGTAAAACTTAATTTTACTAGCTATACTCCTTCCTTTCAGGAGATTTTGTCGAGTTGATGAATGTGCATTTGACGAAAAATTGTTTACCTAAAATTGTGCAGAATTTGAATAAAGCCAAATTTGCGATATGTAAGCACTAACATTACAGACTGAGCATAATGTGCTTCAATCTGGTTGAGAGAACTATTTCCCAAGTTAAGAGTAGAATAAAAGCTAGGTATTATTTTATCCCCCATCAGGCTGTAATGCCAGTGAGAAGTTAAAGGTTGAAATTAAATTTAGCCCTCTTCAGTAATTATCAACTTGTCGTTTGATCCCAGGTTTCTGGAAGAGAAACCAGATGCAAAGGAGTGGGTTTGTAATTGTGTCAAATCTCAACATATGAGATGTGCGAAGCAGCAAACTGAGTTCCAAACTTTGAGGCAATTCAAACCACTCTTCCTATTGATTTGACTTTCATTATGTAACTCAGAAGGTAGCGCATTTTGCCTGAGCGAATCTTCATGCACAGCCAATATATAAAAAAGAAAGCTCTTTCAATGACCTATACCCCACCCCCACTTCACATTAAGAGTAAATTGTTTTTATGATAAAACGGAAGCCTTAAAATTCATTATAAATATAGGACCAATGTTGCCATAAGGGGAGATAATCCGATCTTTATCTCGGACCCAAAACAGGCATTGGAATAGCATCGAATTTGAAAATCAATACCAGTCTGAGATAAAGCTGATTATCTCCCCTTCTGACTAAATCTGGCAACCCTGCATAGGAATCAGGGAGAAGAAAGAAAATAAGCCATGTTTGAAAGCATCACTTACTCTATTATACACTTCAGTAGGTTGTTTACTTCATCTCGAGGATTCACTGATTTTTTGTAGTACAGTAAACTCTCATTGAAACAGCACCCATTCTAACAGCACATTTATTTTTATATTCTTACAATACTGTTGTTGAAGATTAGTTTGCAACAACAGCACAAAAAGATCCAGTGCATTATTTTAAAAACTTTTCGGTATGTTGATTTTATTTGCAGACCCATATGGTGGGCATTAGACTGAAATAATATTAGTTTATCATTCATACACTTTGTATAAAATCCACCGGTTATAACTCCACTCTTAAATCCTTAAAGGTGCTGTAATAACTGGAGTCTACTGTAGTAGTAGTAAATTAGTTCAACTATTTTAGTCATCTAGAAGCAGATATGTCAAACTTTCGGTACAGGTAACACATTTTGCAATTACCAACATTCCATTTCAGCTCCTTTTTAATAAATTGACTACTGTAAAAAGACCACCCTATGTGACTAAATTAATTGAGCTAAGTTATTACTACTATAAATTTGTACTATCTTACAAGCAAATTTTACTTGAGTCAAAAATTAATAAAAATGGTTTACAATACTTGATTTAATGAAATAAGTGTTTGTTTTATTTTACAAATCAAACAGTCATTGCCGTGCCAGCTTGGTACGAAAGTAAAAAAAAAAAAATTTTGGCTTCTTTAGCAGTGATTGGTCAAATTAGTCCTTATGATGCAATCCATTTTTGATGGTCAAGTTGTCCTACTTAACTGAAATTTCAATCCAAATATATTTGTGAATTTTTTTCCACTGGGATTAACGAGTAGATCATATGGAAAAAGATTTTCCCGCTTTGAATTCAGAGTTGCCTCCTAGACCGGTTGTCAACCAAGGTTGAAGAGCACAGATCTATCCTATGTTGATCCTGGGCTCAAGTTGCCCTTAGGGTTCAGTCGTCTAGTTTAGACATATACATGCAAGTCAAACAGCATAAGGCTAATCTTTTTGAATCCCTAGAAGAGATTCATACTTTGCCCAAGGGCATTAGTGTGTAGTGAATGCAAGTTTGAACTCTGTTCAGGTTCAGATTCTATTTTCTGTGCTGCTAACCATTAGGCCACCTATACCATTTGGGAAAAGTGTATGCCTGCCAAATCAAACTGCTTAATGAGATTAACAAGTGAAAATCCTCTTAAAATAATTGGATGAAATTCTCCCAAACGAGAAAATAGCTGAAAATAGAATGCTAACGTTAATGAGTTATTGAAAGGTAAGATATAACTGTCTTCAGGCAAATTTGGTGACAGGTAGTTACATCAGTGTTCAAGCACGAGTAAAAACTAAAATTTCCAATGCTGATTCTCAAAGCCCTTCCCACTTGGAAGATTGACAAACATAAGAATCAGCCTTCAATGAAATTCGAACTTGCATCTCTCTTCCTTGGGAATCCAGTCTGTCTGAGGAGCTGCCTTACTGATTAGGCGATGAAGACTTGAATTCAAGTCTAACCATATAGATTTCATTCCGGTATACTGCCATTTTGTTTAATGTTTACAAACACTAGTAATGTTATTTTGAATTAATTATTAGATGAAGTATTGTTAATTATTAATTTTTGACTAGTATTTCGCAGCCATGAAAGTTATATGGTTAATTTTGAGTTTCCGTAAACCGATAGGCAACTGCCTTATCAATTAAGCCGCAAAGACTAATGAAAAGATATCTCAATGGAGACTTATTAAGCATCACAGATTGGAAATAAAGAATAACTATAGAATGATGGTCTGAGAGTTGCGATAAAAAGCAACAGAAATAAGATGAAAGAAAGACTAGTCAAAAGTATAAAATGTCTCCGGCGGAAAACTTATTTTGATTACCATACTGTCTCTACCATGTAACAATCTGATTGGCCATAACTGACTTTTTAATTCTGGGGGTTTCACAACATTCTAACTAAATTTCAGCAAAATCAGTCAAGAATTGAAAATTTTAAGCCAATTGGAACCAAAAACATGGCTTTGGTTTATAAAACAAACAAACAATCGGATCTCCCATAACTCACTACACAAGTCTTCATCCTCCCCCCAACCTTCAAACAAAATTTCATTGAAATATATCTTTATTTTCAAAAGTTATTCAATTTTAAATTACATATAAAATGTAAACAAACAATCTAATCTGCCATAACTCACCATTTTTTTTTATTCCAGGGGTTTCCAACATTCTAACTAAATTTCAGCAAAATCAGTCAAAAATTGAACATTTTTTCCAATTGGAACCAAAAACATGGTTTTTGTTTATAAAACGTAGACAATCAGATCGCCCATAACTCACTATACCAAAGTATTCATACCTCACCAACATTCATACAAAATTTCATTGAAATATTTTAAAAAATGAGTTATTCAGTTTTAAATTAAAGAAGTTACCCGTTTTTAGATGTAAGATATTGTTTTTGAAAATTTATATTTGAATATATCTACATTTGAAACGTGTTTTGGCCGTTTTTATAAAATAATATAAATAATTAGTTAATGCTTAAAAATAGTTGTTTCAGACCCTCAACTGTACCACACTGCCAACATAGATGATGTCATGGCATCTATTTTTGACAGACAGCAGTAAATCAGACAAAATGTGCTTAATATCGATGTGAATAAGACATTTTAAACAACTCCAGTGTTTGTTTAGTGATTTAAACTCTTTGTTACACATTGGTTAGCTTGGACAATAGATATAACTTACTTTCAGTCATGCCGTCACAAATATGGCCACGCACTTGGCTGGGAGAAAAAAAGGTAACAATTAGTTCTTGTGTATAATACGCACCCCTACGTTTTGGGTTTAAAAATCTGGTGGAAAAAAAAGTTCATATTGTACACGAATAATTACAGTAATTTATATTTATTACTTTAAGATGGGAACATTTTTTGAGCGTTCCCAGACTCCCAAAATGTTAGGCTGAGTTGTCGGAGGTTGGTGTAATAGGAGACTGCAGTGTAATGGTTAACAAGCTTGTGATGCTGACCATCACTACTATAAGGTTGATCTTCACTGGTGCCCCACTATTGTTGCCTTGTGTCTGTAACGAAATAGACCATATCAGGTTACCGGTGGCCAGATAGGAACATGGTCAGATTTGGAATCTGTGTCAAACTGCCTACGTGACCAACTGGGGTATCAGGTTATCGAAAAACCGTTGGGAATTTGAAAAGTAGGAGGAGTTATGACCATTAGGTGTATAAACGCTAGATCAAAAACAGTAAAGTTAGTTGGGGTCCGGAAGCAGTGGGGGTCGAGATGCCCTGCCTAACGGCCCGGCAGTGCCAGTGCCAGTGCCAGTAGTAGCAGCCCTGAAAAGTAACCCACTCCTATATACCACGACATGTAACAGAATTTCCGTACTTCGCCGAAATCCGCAGACCAGAAATTGACCTGCGTGGTACGGAAATGAAACTTCTTAAAAATTTAAGATCCGGGGACTTTGTCGTCTTTTCTCTCCACACATGTGGGAGTGTTTTCTTTGTGTCCACAAATGAATTTCCCTCCACAGAGAGACATTAGCGGCAGATCGGGCATGAGACACCATCATCGCCGTCTGCAGCCCGCGGAGGTGAAGCGGACAAAGAGAGGTCATCATCATCATCATCATCGCAGTCCGCAGCCACGGAGGAAAAATGATCGTCTCTGAAACTCTCTTTCCCTCATGGCGACCTTCTCAGAAACTACTATCTCTCTCCCTCGTGGCGGCCGTGATCGTGTAGTGGTTAGTACCCCTCGTACTACATGTCAAACTAATATCAAGTATAAAATGAACCCATATTTTTGATTGAAAATAATGAATTTTGTTGTCTTTCTCTCCAACCACATGGGAGAGCCCTTTTCTCCGGTATGGACAAAATGTTATATTTCCCTCCACAGAATTATCGACAAGATCTCACATATCGGCGAGAAGAAATACTGCCGATTATTCTACATGTCTCTTATGGCGCCTGTGATCTGTGAAATGCTTTCGAACCTAAGTTTCAACCACGGGAAAACAAAAATCCACAACATGAAAAAAGGTCCTGAATAGAGGAATCCACTAGACATGATTCAACCATGACCGAGGATGGCGTCTCAAAGTTCAAACGGGAGCAAACGTCCAACCACAGAGAAAAGGTAGAAAAATCAAGAAAAACAAAAGACATTTCTTTCTTTCAGTTTTGTTTTCTTAACAGCGACCAGGTAACCCTAAGTGCTATTTTTCATAAGAGTCAAAGTACTTAATTGTATTTGTTTGTGTTTATCATTTGTTGAACTGTTTTCACTGTTTTTCAAGTGTGGTCGTCTTGTGTAATGCTCGACAGGTAAATTAGTAATTTACTGGAAACACACTTGTGGGGTTTGACTGAAATGTAAACAGATTTGTTTACGCCTAGATTGGTGGGAGTAAGACATACACATGTTTCGAAAAGTCAAGTTAAGGACGTGTTTGCTGCCTGGAGATGGCTAAAATGGCCACTGTTGATATATGGGTATGTGTTAAAAAAGTTATGTCAGATTAGGGAGGCGTTTGATCCCTAGAGAGGGCTAAGATGGCCTCTAGTTTAAATGCATTTGACCAACCAGCAGTTTAGAGTCAGTTAGCATCCGACACACAAGAGCAACGGGTAAAACTAGCTAGGGAGCCCGTCAGGATGAGGGAGAAGGAGGAGAAAGAAATCTGATTTGAACTGCTACAATCACCATCAGTCCTTCAGTAAAGAAACTTGTTAGAATTTTTAACAGAAAAACAGAATTCAATACCCCTGGTGGCCAGCAAACCGATGTGGTGTCAAAGCTTTGAATGGGAGTGAAACAAACCCATATTTTCAATTGAAAATAATGAATTTTGTTGTCTTTCCATCCAGCCGCGTGGGAGAGCCTTTTCTCCGGTATGGATGGAATTTTTGCTCCCATAAATGTACAACTCAACGACAAAATGTCACACATTGGTGAGAAGAAATACTGTTGATTATTCTACATTACATCATAGTTATATGTCCAGGGCTTTTCATTACATTGATTTCTCTTTCAACTTTGACCCAGCTGAGAGATCGCTTCGCAGCCTTTTGGCTAAGATCAAAATGTAGTATCTGTTCTTCAAAACTGCCATGGCTTTGAGGTTCAGAGAACGACGGCACTTGGGGGTACTTGTGGCATACTTGGGTATCGTCCTGGGAGAAGTTGCACAGGATATCTTGGCCAGCTGGTCGGGAGGCGATCACCATTAGCATGCTCAGGATTCGTCCTGAGACGCTTTTGGGATTTCTGCCCCCTTTATCCCTGTCCTTGTGGCATTTGTCTCAGTGACAGGAATTTGAGATACTCCCCCATCAAGTCTCTAGTCACGGGGACATGGGATCCCCCATACTGAATTCCGGCACTAAATGACCCACCAAGGCTTGATGTGCCGTTAAACAAAGTAATCAATCAATCTTTCAGCTTCGTATATGAATCAAAGAATATATGCAACAGTTGAAATTTAAACAGTTAACTACCCCGTCTCTGATCTATCCACCTAGTGATTTCACTGACAGCAGCGTTGACAGAGGTATGCACTTGCTGTGTGCTTTCACAAAATCATATTAAATGAAATAGTCAAACAATAAAAACAAAGACCAAACAGAAAAATTTCCAGAATTTTGTATTAAAGAAAAAAAGAAAAGGAGGAAAAAAGAAAGAAAAGTAAAAAGAAATTGTAGAAAAATAATTTTCCAAGTTATACAAGGTCTGTCCAGAAAGTATCCAAGGGGGACCTTACTGCACATAGGTGAACAGACTCTCCTACAGGGTTACTCAGTCAGCAGCCATTGAATGAGCTGGTGTACTGTATGACTGTTATTTTTCAGTCTCTTGCAATGTTTTGCTAAAAGCCCTGCATCTCCCAGGTCTGTCAGCCCCCAGATTTGACTCCCTGCACCATCTGACAGTGATCCCAAAAGAGGACTTTGCAGATTGTTTTGAAAAGTGGAAGGGACACTGAGATAACCGAGTTCCCAAGGGGAATACTTTGAAGGGGTCTGATTTATACTAAATGGCTGGATACTTTCCAGTCAAACTTCATACATAAGGTGTAGCCAACAAGTTCAGGGAATTAGACCATGGAGAAAAAGAAATTACTCACCTTAACATCTAGTTTCCAGTCTCCTTGCCTGCTGTTTTGTTATTGCTCAGTTAAACTTCAAATTTCCCAAGATTTTGGATAACACCTTGTGTTATATGGAAAGAAAATCATATCTCACATACACAGCCCTACTCGTGCCAACCTGCAAAGATTTCCAGTGGGTAGTCACTAACCCTTATATTGGCACCAGAGATCTACCCCTTAGCTAGTACCTCCCCATTACACTTGGAAAGAACCAAGGCATTTCTTGATGTCTGTTGCTACCGGTGCACCACAGCAATACCTCGAGTAGTACGGTTTAAGGTATTGTTTTACAAATTAATGTAACTAAGTATAAGCTGAAAAAAAATAAAATTAAATGACAAGACCTTGAACAGTGCGCTTTTGAACAATACGGAAAATTTTAGAATGAATTAACTGCACCAATCAAGGTATACCTGTATACACTTATTTTGATGAACCTGTATTAAAAAAAAAACAAAAAAAAAAAAACAACTTTAAAAACTTTGGACCATATTCCATATAGATAAGCACTGCTGAACCACATGAGTGAGCATGTTTAAATAAGAGATCATTATATTAGTGTTTCTGCTACATGTTAAAGAACATTGGCTTGTGCCAAGGGGAATAACAAGTGATAAAAAGAAAGCCTTGTCTCAGTAGACAATGGAATGACACTGAAGTGAACTCTCCAGGGCACAAGCCTGGGAAAAGCATATGGAGATCCTGTGATGCCCAGACAGAATCCCTCTCTTGGTCTCGCTGATGTAGTCCAAAGAAAAGTGGAGCAATACATATGGCATCAGCTTGTCTGCAAAAGCTGCCCGAAGAAAGTCAAAGTTGGTATCCAGCCATCTTAAGGGAGCTTCACTCCCTGATTTGTCTGTCTCCTAGACTGGTTGCCAACCATGGCTAGATAGCCCGGGGAAGATGAGATGGATTCATGTCTTTCCAAAGGGCATTAGCACGTCTCAGCTGGTGTTTTTGAACTTGATCTGCGGATTCCATTCTGTGTTGTTAACCATCGGGCTATCCGCGCCTCCCAAGTAATCAACAAAAAAGCACAACAAAAAGCAACACACATGCAGAGACGGACAAAGAAATCCACAAATGAACACTTCTTATAAACAAATAGGTTCGTCTTTACTTCTCAGCTCAATAAACTTGTCTAAAGCATCATTTCCATCTAAGAATTTCACCAAAATTTTACAAAAAAATGTTTTTCCTTTTACAAAAGAAAAAAAAAACAAAGATAGTTAATTTTTTTTGTGTCCTTTTGAAAAAAAAAAAGAATTTGATTTTCCAAGCCAATTTTGAAGAGTCCAAGTGTGTGAGGGGGGAAAGTCCTGGGAGGATGGAAAATACAGATTTTCCTTGTAATTGTAGTAGCAGCTGTACAATCACTGATGTGCCATAGAGTCCGGTTTTTTTGCTTGACAATCAATTATCATATTTGCATAGACAAGATGCATACAAGTATAGAAAAAGTTGTCTCCCTTGATCCGACCAACAAACCACATTTCTCTCGTTTTGTCACAAGACAAGCCTACAAATAGGAAACAAGCACACGTCGACGCAGTTTTGGGACAAAGGCAGAAAATATTGTAGAAACGATATTAACATTCAAATATTTAGATCCTTATTTTCCTAATTGAAAAAATTTTTTTTAATTATATAATTCTTAAAGACTTAGAAATTGTAGTAAAATTGTTTTACACTAAGAATCAGTAGCAGAAATCTTTTTTTTTTAAATGTTTATTAGATGAAGCATTGTCAACCATAATTTAAAAAAAAAAAAATCTTTTTCTTTCAACTTAACCTTTTTTGT
>VCCN01004626.1:116894-143923 GCA_006491835.1 Architeuthis dux | reverse complement strand
AAGAGTAAAATCAGAGTAGTCTCCCTTGGATTCTCAAATCTCACGACGGGCGTGATTTTATGGGTCAGTAAGGAAAACATTGCCCTAATCATAATAGTGCCTTGCGATGGCTCGGCTCTATTAGTAAAAAAAAAAATAATATTAAAGATTGACAAGGCTTCATCAAATAAAAATAAAATGAAGATAGTATTGCTGATACTAATAGTGTAAAAACAACAACAAATATGGCACCAAGAGAGATCGGGGAAGAATAATGAGTAGGTTTAAAAGGTTAGATTTGATCTTTTGCCAACCATAAGTTCTCATAGCTCAGTTTGTAAGAGCAGCTGGTATGGGCAACCAGGCCTCCAAGGCAAAAGGGACGCGAGTTCGAATCTCACCAAGAGCTTAACCTTTATTTCCGATCTGCACTGTTTACTCACTGCAATAGGTTAACAGCCTGATTAAAGTTGCAATAAAAACTAAAAAAAAATCAAGATGAAAGAAAATACTAGTAAAAAAATTGTTAATAACGTAGTAAAACTACCATGGCAATTTTAACTCTTAAATTCATAAACTACTTGGAATGACAGTGGAACTGTGAATTGAAATAAAAAAGTTTTTAAATTCACCAAATGGTCAAAGGGAGATAATTTTAACCAAGAGTTATTTCCCTTGAAATTCTATTCTCTTTGTATGAATTTAAAAGTTAAAAACTTCTCATCTTGGAAAAAAAACAAATAATTAACCGAGACTGACAAATATGAACACAGATTTCAAAGGTATGCCCTTGTGACTTATTTAAACCCATGGTTTTACCAATGCTTCAGTGAACTTGATGTTTACCTATACAAAACAAATATGATATAAATTTTGCATATAGGTGAATTGATAATTATTCTGCGTTGAGCATCAGTTATCAAGCTGCTATTATGCTTTTCTAAGGCAGAGAACCTGAGCAGAAGTGAGTTACATTGAATATTATACTAGAATTCACCTGAATGAAAATAATTATTATACTTGGAAAATTGCATCATGATTAAAATGATAATTTATGAATAAATACAAATTTATAACATACATGATATGAAATTTTTTAATTTTATATAAAACTTTAAAAGCTAGAGAGCCACTTGTTGTGAATGGTATACAATATTAATCTTCATTTTAAACCAATAATGAAGACTAACATTATACAAGGAGTCTTTTAACAGCCACTAGTCTAGAACAGTGGTTCTCAAACTGTGAGCCACGGAAGAATAGTGTGCCACATAAATCTTTCAAAATATGTATTTCGAGCCTTGAACGTGTCCGGTACAGGTATTATGTCTGCGCCACAGAGTTGCCAATCTAGTGGTTTTATCACTAGATTTTGTGAGATCTCAACCTTTTTAGCGACAGATGAAAGGGGGGGGGGAAAAGTGATGAGTACGTATATCAGTATGCTGATATAAAAGTTTCGTTCACCGACTACTGAAATGTTTTCGTCAAATTCGTTCCATATTTCAATGGAGTAAAGTTTTGTGTAAGTCAAATGTATTTTTTAGTGTGCCAGCATACAGTAAAGTTTGAGAACAACTGGTCTAGAATGAGCTGTGGTTATCAGGGAATTAAACCAAGTATTTTTTTTTAAAATGAGGAACTAATAGAGAAAAAAAAAAGTTAACAAAAAAGCAATTTATCACAAAATGAGAGTAAATAATACAAAGATGACTTACCTGAGATTTCTGGTTGAAAGAAACCCAGAACACATTGGCTCCTTCCCGAGTACATAAAATCTACACAATAAGAGCGTTTCTATATATTTTTTTAAAATTCCTATAAAAATAAATAATACCTTTAGAAAAATGTTAAGAAAGCTTTTTGTTTCTTTCTTTAATATAGCAAGTTAATTTCAATATTGTTTATACCTTTGATCAATTGATTACACTGTGGCTAGATTACCCCTACCCAAATAGTTATAGTCAAGACGCTTGATTGGTTGCTGAAAAAATTAGTTTGAAGAAACGAGAATGAAGGTCACGATTGTGCTAAATAGGTCCCCACTTTTTCTTTATTCAGGGGGGAGAAAAAAAAAAGCTTGTGTGTATAGCAGCCAGCCCCAAATCAAGAGATAAAAACTAATGTATGCCCTTATTTTTTTTTATTTATTCCTATTGTTAGATGAAGTATTGTAACCCATTTACTTAATTTTGACTATTATTTAACCTTCATGAAGATAAAGAATAGTCAAAACAATTGCTTAATACTGCTAGTACTAAAACAATAACAACATGGCGCCAATATTCAGTTTAAAAAGGTAGGTTTGAAAGGTAAGATTTGACTTTTGCTGGACATGAAGCTTTTATAGAGGAGTGGTCATAGCAGCTGGGTGTAAACCAGGCTTCCCTCTGGCAAGAGAGACGCAAGTTCGAATCTCACCAAAAGCTTACTCTTTATTTCTGATCCGCACTGTTTGCTCGCTGCCGTAGAAGTGACGGCCAGAGTTGAAGTTGTGACAAAACAAAAAAATTAAAAATTAAGATGAAGTTAAATTTAATTCATGCCCTACTTATGAAAAAGAGAAAAAAAGTTTGCCGTTTATACCATTGTTATTTGAAGAAATACAATTCAAAGCATAAACAGTCATGTCTCGCTTAACGTCCTCCCAGATAACATCTGTCGGCATATACATCCATGGTCCCATAAGGTTATAATGGAGTTCAAAAACCCTGGTCGGAGAACGAGGTGTAGCGAACACAACGTGTGATTCTCATGCCTCTTGTGACTGTAAACAAAGCGATTGCACTGCCAGGCATATAATATTACAGCATCTGTTTTTTTGCGTTATCTGTTTAATTTCATTTGAAAATAGTACTATGAACTGCATCATGGCTCCCAAACGCAGCAAAACCAGTGTTGGTGATAGCAGCAATAAGAGGCAATGGTGCAGTATCAATTTGGAAGTGAAACAAAAGATTATTAGACAACACAAAGGTAGAAAACCAGTAGCTAAGTACATACATAATATGGAGTTCACACAACGTCCAAATCACATATCGTCCTATTTCACAGAAGGTATCATGGACGTTAAGTGACGCATGACTGTATTCTTCTAACAAAACTAGCAGAATATCAAGAGAACCCTAAAGTTCGGGATTTCCAATTGGGCTTGAGCAATCAATGTAATAAGCTCAATTAGAGGGCGGGGAATTATCCACATAAATAAAATGTGTGAGTGTGTGTACTTTTTTTTGGTGTGTCACACTTTTCAATGAGCAGATACTACACTATGATTCTTGGCAGAAATGCTGGGGAGCGACACTTTGATCCTAGGCAGAAGGGCCGATCCATACGTAAATAATCCAGTCATTTTCGATGAGTGCTATGCTAGTCTAAAATAAGAGGCACCAAAATCAACTCCACATTTCTTCCTGAAGATTGTCTCAGACCTCAATCTTCATTGGGGTATCAGAAAATGATCTGTTCTTTTTTTGTTCTTCTACCGCGATAACTTGCATAGCACATAAATGGAAAAAAAAAATTATATATATATTACACACTAGTATGGCACCCGTAAAAAATGGTGGGATTATTTACATATGGCTCGGGACTTCCACCTAGGATCAGAATGTAGTATCTGTACGCTCTGCCTAGGATCAAAATGACACTCCCTGGCACTTCTGCCTGGGACCAGAATGTAGTATCTGTGCATTCACTGAAAAGAGTTATGCACAATATAGACACACACTGCATTTTATACATGTGGATATTTCTTTGGTGCGTAACATTTTTTAATGAGAGCATAGATCCTACACTGATCCTGGGCACAGGAAACGACACTTTGACCCTAAGCAGAGAGCACAGATAATCCGATCCTAAGGCAGATGTGCCAACCCATATTTAAATAATCCTGTCATTTTTGACGGGTTCTATGCTGGTATATTAAATAATGCTGTTGACGATCTTTGTTATTGTTTTTGTTCTTTTCTTTTTAAAAAATGTTTTTTTTTTTTTTTTTTTTTTTTTTACTTCTCCAACAGAATCTACAACACAAAAGACGAAGACGAATATAAAACCTGTTCCATTTGAAGTAAAAAAATACAAAAAATACTGTGATGCAAAAACAAAAATAATTTTTTAAAAATAAATAAAATAAAAAAAAAACTAAATAAATAAAATAAAAAATCTGCTGGCATTGCATTGAAGAGTTTCTTTAACATACACACAAAAAAAAAACAAAAAAAAACTAAAGAGAAAAGAAAAGGGAACACTATTGTTCACCATGCATCATATTGTGAATAGATCTCATTTAAAAATTGACAGCATTTGCTATTCAAGGACCATATGAAACAAACAAAAAAAAACTAAAAATGTAAAGACAAAAATATCTTTCAAAGAGTTTTCCGGACGATTGAACTCATTCTTGCTATTTTTGTCGTTTTCACAACATTTCGGCCGATCCATTCTACGGCTTTCCTCAGGTGTACAATCCATATGTAAAGAGATAATCTTTAAACATTTTCAACTAATACTGTTAATTTCTGTTCAATTAGTAAAAGAAAAAGGGGTGATCATATAAGTTATTTCACTCGCCTTTTGTTTGGCTATGCCCACTAAAAAAGGTCTGAATTTTAAAAAAAATAAGCGAGCATAAACTAGTGACCAATTTAGCATAAACTTACATTGCGTATTGAACACCATCTAAAAACCTATTATGGGAGGGGGAATTTTCAAAAAGCGATTATTAATTTTAGTTAATTCCTGTTTAATTCTTTACGGGTCTCTTTTCCCAGCAGTGTCAAGTAACATTTAGCAAACAGAATTTTTGTGTTTTCATATAATCAGCAACACTTGTAACGTAGGATGCAGATATTATTAACTCCTTTCTTTGTTAAGCAAGGACTGCCATACTGTGTCCCTGTTGACTAGCGAAAGCCACATCAAGTTGAATTCCTCACAGGCTAGAGTTATACATTTAGTTGACTGTTACTTGACAATACTGGAAAGAGTCCCCCTCTTTACATACGAATAGGAAGGCTGTAGAATGAATCGTCCAAAACGTTGTGTGAACAACAAAAACAAGAATGAATTTAATAGTCTGAAAAACCCTTTGAATGTTAATGACTCTCCTCAAAATTATTGACAACAAAGATAATCTATCTCATTCTGTAATAAAAAAAAAAAAGAAAATGGTACGGACCAGTTAGAGTGATCAACCTGTAGTAACACAAGTTAGGGGTGAGCATTAAAAATAGCTTCTTTGTTTTCTTTTGAAAGAAGCTTATGTTGGATTCAAGTCGTTAGTCAGTGCGATGCTTCCTTACATTTTATACGACTTTTAAAGAATCTGAATAATCCTCGAAGATTCAGATAAGGAATATTTACAATATCAGGCATAGTCGGGGGGGGAGAAAAATAATCCGTTTTCTTTCTGGCCCCCTTTTTTTTGTTGTTTTATTTTTTCCCCCAGAGTCAAGTTTAATTTCTGACACGATTTATTTTGATAAAATGACTGTCATTGTCCTAAAAATGATGGATGGGGAAAGAGAATAATACGTTTTTTCCCTTTTTGTTTTCTTTTCTTTATATGTACACATCCGCACACACGTTTTTGTGCAGGCATGAACGCGTGTACATATAACAGCAGCAACATCAGCACCATGGTTGTAGTAAGAGTCTGATGGCAGGTCGGGGGTTGTGAAGACAACGTGACGACAAAGGGTCTCCATCAGGGTTGTCAGATTTGGCCAGAAGGGGGGATAATCAAAGCATTATCTCGGAGACTTAGCCAAAACAGGCATTGGAATAGTGTCGGATTTGAAAATCAATTCAATACCAGTCTCTTGAGGCGGGCCCGCGTCAAGAGGTTGGTATTGAACCTCTGCCTCCAGACTCGCACGATTTCCAGGTTCAACGCTCTTCCAATGCACGTTTTCGGTATGTCTCCGAGATAAAGCTTGGATTATCTCCCCTTCTGGCCAAGATTGGCAACCCTGGTCTCCATCCCTGAAGCGAATGTCATGAATCGATGTATTGTAAGACTGAATAGTAAACACACTGATGACGATGAAGATAAGAGCGCCTGTCTACATATCAGAAAGATCATACAAAGTCATATAAGCTGGCACCAACAGGATTGTTGGATGGATGGTTGCTACTGGCTGTTGGGGTCGGGGCTGAAGTCGCTTGCTTAACGACTTTCTTTTTTTTGGTCACTGGTGCCTTTATCGTCTTACTTGGACCACCACGTTTACGGGAACCTAAAAACAAAAAGGAGAAAAGCGATTAGAACAAAACAAGATGTTAAATACCATATATGCTGGTATATAAAACAGTAATGTTAAGTAAAGCGACCGTCTCTTAAGAGACAACTCCCAATCGAGTATAAACTCGGTGACGAAGACCCGGTTTCTGTTGCATGCATCAGCTGAGTGATCCTTGCAAGTCTCAAGTCTGGTCGAGACCAGGACTTTATTTCTACAAGTTTTTATGACCACCCCCTTGGCAGGATGCAAGTCCACCTAAGGGATACCTCGACCCTAATCACACAGAGTACTCAATTAGCTGCTGAGTGAACAGGGAAATTTGTCCTAATGAGGAGTTTTCCACTCTTTGCTCATAACGGAATTGAACCCGGGGACCTTCTGCATGTGACAGACATTTTTTTTTTTTTAAATTTAAAAAAAAACTATTACACTATTATAATGTTTATATAAATATATCTGTATTAATAAACATGCCGAGGAAGCTCCCAGCAATCCCTGTTCCGTTTCCGGTCCCAAAAGCGGGAGCCAGAAGTGGGAACAGGGAAGGGTCACTTCTTACCAGGCTAATCAACCCTATCACACGCTTAAACAGATTACGAATCAAAACGCATTCTAATTTCACACAGCTACTACAAGAAGAACAACAAGAACACAACAACTATGTCCAATGCACTGGTACTATGACTAGGGGGCCGTCTATCGATGCTCGATATGGACAGTTATGGGGGTTGGATGAGTTGCAGTGAGCAGTAGTCCTCCAAATACCCTTGTAGACCTTTCATCTTATAGTCTGGTATATATGGTAGGGATTGAGAGGGATAGCAGCACAAATTAGGTGGTTTTTTCATTTGATAGCATCTCTCAGTTTATTCAAGATGTTGGATGGCAAGAGAAAGAAAGGTTAGACATGAATACTCTGCAAATGTTTTAGTGGTTGCATTTACATAGATTTAAAGCTTTAAAACTATACAAGAGCTAGTGTTGCCGATTTAGTGTGTTTCTTGTTTTGGCAGTGCAAAAAGTGCTAAATTATTTTGCCACAAAAGGGCCTCTACATGAATACTCTGCAAATGCCTAAAACATTCTGGCCATTTTTGGCCATTTTGTGACTATTTTTGACCATTTTTAGCATCTTTTTGGTTTGTTTTTTGGCCATTTTGGGTTATTTTTTAAAATTTAGTGTTTTTGCTTAGTGCTTTTTGGCAGTCAAACCAGCGCAAAAATAATTTTTGAGTTGGCAACACTGACGGGATTTAAAAAAAAAAACTAAATACTTTTGATACACCCTAATATTTTATAAGAGGAAGTAATTACCATTTGTCCACATTATCAAAGCTTTTAAGTTGGGTTGCAAAATAATTAATATTAAATTTATGTTAGTTTATCTTCAGCTATTTTGTCTGCCTCTTTAGTGCAGAGGTTTAAGACAAATTAGGTTGTTTTATCATTTGATAGCGTCTCTCAGTTTAATCAAGATGTTGGATGGCAAGAGAAAGAAAGGTTAGACAAGGGACAAGGTTTCCTTATTTCAAATCATATGACCACTTGCAACAGTGTGGGTTGCAGCACTGAACCCCTCACACACACACACACACACACGCCAAACTGCTGGGTGCTCAAAAAAGCAAAGAAGGGCCTCTACATGAATACTCTGCAAATGTTTTACTGGTTGCATTTATATATGCACTCCCTGGCCAAATCCACATCAGCACCAGGTGATGTGTACTTACTTGGTTACTCAATTTGCAACATGGTGTCTTCATTTAATGTTACTGAATGTGAGAGACGTGTCCTTTGATCATGTCACATTAACGAATATATTACAGGAAGCATTTCTTTACCCCAAAGTTTATTTCATGTACACATCTAAAGACTATGATTCAAATTTTATAAATCACCACTACCCACACCAGATCAGTTTAAACACTGTTGCTGGCTTTAGGTTATTCATGAGTTCTGACATTTATATGTATCCAGACTTTGTCCAGCCCTTACTGTTCATAGTAGAAACTTGAAATTTTGTACACACTACTCATTGAGTAGGGAAAACAGTTTTTTTATGTTTTTTGAAAATTCACCACCAAAATAGGTTTTTAGTGGGGGATTCAATTTACAATGTAAGTTTATGCCAAATTGCCAAAGTTTGTGTTCACTTGTGTTTTTTTGAAAATTTGGACTATTTAGTGAGCACAGCCCCCCAAAAGTCAAGAAAAGTAACTTATTCATTGATCACCCCCAACATGGCATGCTGTCTAAAGATATTGGTCATGTGATGGTTTCTATTGAGTGACTAACAAGACTGTTTTTTTTTAAATCATAAATTTACGATTCAAACAATACTGGTAGTATGTTCATCAAGTTAACTTAATTTAAACCACTGCTTAATTTACGAGGTAAAAAACAGCTCATTTTAAGGGTGGTGACTTGTCCCTTTAATAAAGCCTAGAAGTGGACAACCATCAGATGTTGATTATGATCGTTTAAAATGCATGATAGAGGAGAACGAGACCAGCAGCACTCAAAAACATTCAGAAGAGCTAGGATCATCAAAAGATACCATATATAAAGTATTACATAGCTTTAAAACTATACGGGAGCCAATGTTGGCAATTTAGCATGTTTCACGCTTGATTTAGTGCGTTTCTTGTTTTGGCAGTGCAAAAAGCGCTAAATTAGCATGTTTTCGCCTAAAATAATTTTGGCCATTTTTGGCCTTTTTCTGGCTATTTTTGACCATTTTTAGTGTCTTTTTTTGCCATTTGGGGTTATTTTTAAAAATTTAGCGCTTTTGTTTAGCGCCTTTTGGCAGTCAAACTAGCGCGAAAATAATTTTTGAGTCGGCAACACTGACGGGAGCTCTCAAGAGATCTAAAAAAAAAAAAAAAAAAAAAAAAACTAAATACTTTTGTTACACCCTAATATTTTATAAGACGAAGTAATTATCATTCGTCCACATTATCAAAGCTTTTAAGTTGGTTGCAAAATAATTAATATTAAATTTATGTGAGTTTATCTTCAGCTATTTTGTCTGCCTCTTTAGTGCAGAGGTTTAAGACACTGGTTGGGATTGAGAGGGATAGCAGCACAAATTAGGTTGTTTTATCATTTGATAGCGTCTCTCAGTTTAATCAAGATGTTGGATGGCAAGAGAAAGAAAGGTTAGACAAGGGACAAGGTTTCCTTATTTCAAATCATATGACCACTTGCAACAGTGTGGGTTGCAGCATTGAACCCCTCACACACACACGCCAAACTGCTGGGTGCTCAAAAAAGCAAAGAAGGGCCTCTACATGAATACTCTGCAAATGTTTTACTGGTTGCATTTATATATGCGCTCCCTGGCCAAATCCACATCAGCACCAGGTGATGTGTACTTACTTGGTTACTCAATTTGCAACATGGTGTCCGTAAATCAGGGGATGTGAAGATACCTGGTAGAAAAGGATGGAAAAGTTTTTATATCTTAGAAGAGGAATTAATTACCATTACTGGATGTTGTGGAATCAACTGTCGGTGATGCTTCCCAATGTAAAGAGTCTCGAAGAGTCTGTACATCTCCATCTTCAAAACTGTCTATGTCTACCTGAACTTCATCTGCTTCCACAGCATGGCTAAGAAGAAAAGAAAAACAACCAATTGAGAATGCTGCAGTAACAGCTTCATTTTAACAAAGAAAAAGTGATGCAATCTGAAGACTTTAAACCTATTTGCCCGAGGCAACTTTTAGAAGACAAAGTAGAATTGTTATTTCAGATCAGTTTAACATCCTTGCTCCTATAGAGTGGCCATTTGAACATCCTCACCTCTAAAGCAGTCATGGGGGAGGTTTAATTGTAAACCATCATGAGAATTTTATCAAAGTTAAAGATATTATTCCCTCATGAAGGCATTCATTTTTAGATGCTTTATTTTATTGACAAAATTAAAAAAGATATTCACTCATGAATACATTCATTTAATTTTAAATGCTTTATTTTATTGACAAAATTAAAAAAGATATTGTTCGCTCATATGAATGCATTCATTTTTAAATGCTTTATTTTATTGACAAAGTTAAAGGTATTGTTCAGTCATATGAAGGCATAAATTCGTAAATGCTTTATTTTATTGACAAAATTAAAAAGATATTGTTCATTCATATGAATACATTCATTTTTAAATGCTTTTATTGACAAAATTAAAAAAGATATTCACTCATGAATACATTCATTCATTTTTAAATGCTTTATTTTATTGACAAAATTAAAAAAGATATTGTTCAATCATGAATGCATTAATTTTTAAATGCTTTATTTTGACAAAATTAAAAAAAGATGTTCACTTATATGAATGCATTAATTTTTAAATGCTTTATTTTATTGACAAAGTTAAAGATATTATTCATTCATATAAAGGCATACATTCTTAAATGGTTTATTTTATTGACAAAATAAAAAAGATATTGTTCATTCATATGAAGGCATAAATTCTTAAATGCTTTATTTTATTGACAAAATTAAAAAAGTTATTGTTCACTCATGAATGCATTAATTTTTAAATGTTTTATTTTACAAAATTAAAAAGATAAAAATGGTTTACAATACTTGATTTAATAAAAAATATCAAATAAAATAATCGTTTTTTTACTAAAACTCAAACAGCCATTGCCGTACGAAAGTAAAACAAATGTTAGCTTCTTTAGTGATCGTTCAAATCAGTCCTTATGATACGATGCATTTTTGATGGTTAAGTTCTCCTACTTTGCCGATTTAAAAAAATTATATATTGTGCATAGCATTAAAATTTTACTGTGCGGCATATCTTTTTCTGTACGCTGTTGCACAGCTTAGAGGAAACACTGTTGAGGAGGTTATTGATTACTTACTCATGAGCTGTGGTGTTGTCATTGTTGAGCAAGAATTGTCGGACTGCCCGTCTCTGTTCATCATTGTGCTGAGGGCAACGAAAACTACGAGTGCACATTTTCTTTGTGTGTTCTGATATGACTCCGCAACACTAGAAAAAAAAAGATCAGAGCAGAATATTAGTTTCGTTTGTACAGAGAATCAAGAATAACATCCAGCTACCAAGAAGATATAATTGCAACTTATGAATTTTGAATGTTTCCAGCAAGGATTTCTATACCTACTTTACTGAGATCCAACTTCTTTTTCAATCAAAGTTTAAGTGAAAAGATAAAATTAATATGAAATTTGTTTTTAGGAAGACATTAACATATTTGCAGTGGGAGGAGTTGCAAAAAATGGAACAGCATTTTGCAAATGGAGAAGGTAAGTGATTGAACAGGTTTTTTTTTTCTATCATTTTAAAAATCTTTTTTACAGAGATTGAAAACGGAAGTAGTAATAATAAACCCAGATATCTCTGAAATACAATACATCATCCCTGATTTTAACAGTCTTATAGAGCAGTATTTCTCAATCTTTAACCATCGACAAACCCTTTTATTATGTGAAATTTGAAACTGATTGTCTGTTACAAGTTTATCAATCCTTGGTTTTATAGAAGAGAGGCTGAGTCTCACAGTTGAACAGAGATTAATAATCAAAAGGCAATCTCTGTATTTTGTTTTTAAATATGTAATAATCAAGAATCCAGCAGGATCATTGGGGATCAACAGTTAATTTCATTGTTTCATCATGGGTGTGTCAAGGGCGGGGTAGCCAGATGGAGTTCATACCTCTTCAGGCTGGTTTGGAATCAGAGTTGTCTATCTCCTAGACTGGTTGCTAACCATAGCTAGAGAGTCCAGTCTGCCCTACTATTTACCCTTAGCTCAGAGAAGAAGAGATGGATTCATGCCTTTTTCAAGGGCACAGATGCAAAGTGGACACAAAGTGTCTCAGCCGGAGTTTGAACTCGGCTAACAGATTCCATTCTCTGTGCCGTTAATGATTTGGCCACTCCACCCTTGACACACCCATGATGAAATCATCTGTGGTGTCTCAACGACCAGCCCGCATTGCATTGCAAGATAGGTAAAAAGCAAAAAGGTAAATAACAGAAACCCAATGACTTGATAAAGAATGCTGCAGTTCACAATCCTGCTGTATGATATGATTGTGGGTAGTGGTAATGTTATCCGTTAATATTTTCTTGAATATGTCTGGTTTAATTTTATAGATGTTAATGGATTCTCCCTTTTCCCCTCAATTTATAGATGTTAATGGATTCTCCCTTTCCCCCCTCTCTTGACCTGGTCACTCTTCCAACTTCACCAATCCACAGATGATATTCCATTCCTTTGGGGTGGTTTTCCAGAATCCTACTACAGATAAATATCTCTTGGACGGGAACAAAAAGTAAGGACAAAGAAGTAGTAACCGCCCCAAGAGATATTCATCATAGTCCCACTCCAGGCCACTTTTTAATTGGGTATTTGTTTCTGTTCTACATAAAACCAAAAAGTAGACAGTAGAAATTATCATGGGACAAAATAATTTCTATTTCTTTCACCCTTCATTTGATAGATATTTAAAAGAAATTAAACTTACTGTTGCAAGAACATTCTGTCGCTCTTCTGAAAAGAAGATAAAACGTAAATCAGTTAAAAGATAAACAGAAGGTACAAAAATGATTTTTCTTTTTTCAGGATTGCTAGAAGAGCCTTCATGTCTGTCAAATTGCAGCTGCTTGAAGAAATATATATATATATTATATATATACACACTAGTGTAGATCTCGTAAAAAATGGGATTATTTACGCATGGATAAATTATACAAATATATATTTAGTACAAATGTATTTATTGCAAACCAAAAAAATGCATACCTCGAACAAAATTTATTTTTTGTTGATTTTCTACAACTTCATTTTTTCTGTATTTTAATAATTTTAAAACAATAAGGCAACAGAATTGGGTAAAAACGAATTTCTTTTTGTAATATGAGAAAAACATTAGTTTAATTCATGAAAAATCAGGGATGCCTATATTTGTTTTCTGTCCTACTACAAAGACATCAACAGCAGCAGTAGTAGTGATGTAGATGCAAACACAGACAAATAATTGTGCTTTAGTGATACAGATACAAGCTTTGCTTTACCTCCTTCTCTTTCTGTTCACTTTAGCGTGACAGAAACCAATAAACAAAAGTGACATTGGCTTTTATATAAGACTAGCATAGAACAGTAACATTTTTTGCTGTATTATGGTAACAAACCAACAAATATACAGAATTTGGATCAAACAAAAGTTACTGAGCAAAGCAGTTTTAGCGTTTGTGTTTTAGTTTTTTGGCTTTTGTGTTTTTAAATTTGTGGCGATAAGAGGATATATATATATATATATATACTAGAATAGAACCCGTCAAAAATAACAGGTAACATTGTTGCTGTATTATGGTATTGTGTAAATTCAAACCAAAAGTTACTGAGCAAAAGTAGGAACCATGTCAGTTTTAGTGTTTGTGTTTGTGTTTTATGTGTTTTTAAATTTGCGGCGATAAGAAGTAACATATATTACTAATTTTTAGCTACAAGAAGTGGGGTCACATTTTAATCGAGGTTGCATTGTACTCGAGTAAATAAAGTAATAAATATTAAATATTAAAATAATGAAATTGAATATTAAATTAATAAATATTTTGTAATTGTAGCACGTTGTATGCTTTTTCAATCCATCTGTAATTTGCTTGTCAAAGGGAACCACGATTTCTGGTGAGGTTTTTTTAAAAAAAAAAAAAATTAGTCCGTCTGTCTATCAACTTTCGCTGCTCCGTTATCTGCTTTCCCCTTACCTAATCTGACCAACTAACAATACTCGGTGCTTGAAATCCTGACCCATTTCATCTCTGCAGCGGTAGCTCATGTGTCTGTCAGCAGTCTACGAAAGTTTATGTCAGGCAAACGAGTCGCGGTAGAGTTAATTTTATATAACCATTTGGAATAGAATGACAGGCGAACAGACATGTGCACAAAAAACAGTGACACGGGTATTTATGTTTAGATTTCTCCCTAGATTCTACAGGAATGTAATTTTGTTTTAAGTCTGTAATGTCTAACAACTTAATATGTTCATCACTTGGGAGTGCAGTCACTTACTTGCTTGCTGTATCAGAAAACAAAAATGATCTGGCAATAAAGAGACAATGAATTTGTACATTTAATACAAAGTAAGATTTCATAGAATTGGCCGAGAGCAGCTTTAGCTGCAGCATCCGCTTTTATATTACAATACTCGAAATCCTGATCCATTTCATCTCTGCAGATGAAAAAAAAAAAACTTAACAGAAAGCGATTACTAAAAAAAAAAATTTTTTTAAAAAAACAACTCAACACAAGGTGATTACTAAGTCTACTTACCAAGAGACATATTTTCATAATTTGTTATACTATCTGGTGAACCTTCACCTACGAGAGAGAGAGAGAGAGAGAAAAAAAAAGTATTTAATGTAATAAATAAACCAAAATAAAAGTTAAATAAGAATTAACTTCAATTTATCTAAAAACTTTAAAAGAAAGAAAAATCTCTCATTGTTACAAGTTTATTTAAAATAATTTCATATTTATTCATTTTTTTTGTTCCCTATCAACATTTCCTTTAGAAAATATATTCAGCAACATCTACATATTGATGTATAGACCCATCACGAAAAATGTGACTGAGTGGCGGTTACCTATTATTACCTCTTCATATAAATGTTTTTGTATTATTGCTATTTAACATTGCTACTTGAAAATGTGCCACTTAGATGGTCTTTCCCTTCCATGTTCATTTTTTATAAAGTCAGAAAAAAAATCAAGGGTGGGCAACCTATGGCCCACAGGCCAGATCCAGCCGATGAAAGATGCCGATCTCTGCCATAAAAAAAAGATATCTTAAACAGTTACAAACACAGAAATTTGATATAAATTATTTATATTACTGATTTCACATCAAAACAATCATGAAAATTTGTACAAAGATATTGGAAATGCAAAAATATATAAATATGCCACATAGATGGTCTTTCCCCCATGTTTATTTTTTATAATGTCAAAAAAAAAAAAAACAAGGGTTGGCGACCTCCGGCCCAGAAACAGCCTATGAAAGGATTTGGACTGCCCCATGAGAAAATATTGGGATACTATTCTTACTTTTTACATTTTAAAGATTCTTTGAGTCTTTTTTAATAAATTCAAAAGATGCCTTGATTGAAATGAATTGTGACTAAATTGGGTTCTTTGATTACTAATTGATATCCCTGGTTAAGCAGAAATGTTTTTCTAGCAAGCGTTATTCATTGATTTGAGGTGAAATATAACTAGATGTATTTGAATGGATAATTCCCAAACTTCAAGCTTTTTTTATACAATCCGGTCCGTAAAAAGCAAAATGGTTGCTGACTCCTGCCATAAAATCTTTAAAAAAAAAAAACCCACAGAAATTTGATATAAATTATTTATATTACTGATTTCATATCAAATTAACCATGAAAATTCATACAAAGATATTGGGAATGCAAAAATAAGAATCGACAAAGAAAGAAATATACTCGGTGGTGTAGCGCTGATGTGTAATGGGGTGATCTCAAAAACTTCTCAGGACGAATCCTGAGCATGCTAATGGTGATCGCCTCCCGACCAGCTGTCCAAGATATCCTGTGCAACTTCTCCCAGGATGATACCCGAGCATGCCACAAGGACCCCCGAAGAGCCGTGGTTCTCTGAACTTCGAGGCCATGGCAGTTTCGAAGAACAGATACTACACTTTGATCTTAGCCAAAAGGCTGCGAAGTGATCTCGTAGAGGTGTCGGTTTATCTGTTTGTACTCTCAAATTACCCGAAACAGTGCATTGTAACTATATATATATATATATATATAATCCGTGTACATCAAATTGTCACACTACTGTGTCAAAATAATTCATTAGACCGTGGTTATGTGTAGAATGCTCAATACCTGGGGTAGAGCCGTAATATACATGATATTTCTTTATTGATCCACAACGAGCTGTACAATTGGTTTCACTCTTTGGATTATTCAAGTGGATCCATATATATTTAATCAAGGTACTCCTGTATTTGTCTATTTTATGCATCCATAGTGGCTTTCTTCAATCGTAAATTTTTTGTGCTCCCATATCCAAAGTTTGACGGTTTTTAAAGCCAGGCAGAGGAATAGCCTTGGGCAGACGCAGAGGTGCCAAATATATTTTTAAATAAAGTTTACCTAAATTCATAAAATAGTAAATTTAAAGCCCAAAATAGCCTATTTAATAGACGTCAATGAATAAAAAATACAAAGCAATAACTAGCCCAAAATTATATAGTCAATTATAAAAGTGAGAAAAACGAGCACTTT
Organism: Architeuthis dux; assembly: GCA_006491835.1. Taxonomy (NCBI): domain Eukaryota; kingdom Metazoa; phylum Mollusca; class Cephalopoda; order Oegopsida; family Architeuthidae; genus Architeuthis; species Architeuthis dux. Next base: position 127,412 of record VCCN01004626.1, on the reverse strand, counting down.
ATGCTGCCAGCCATATTGTTTTTATTTACATCTTGAAGTTTTGATGTGTAAATTGTGAATTTTGGATGAGAGAATTGCATATTTAACAGTTACACACTATTTTATATATTTTTTATTTTATTTTACTCCGCAGTTGCCTTGGGGAGCACCTAGATACTTTTGGGGGCACACTGTTTGGGAACCACTGCTGTAGAGGCTCGCTTCACTCACCAGATCGCTAAAGCAGGCAGCCATGCGTTCCCTCATTTATTTTTTTAGTACTGCACCACTGGTTATACTTTCTTATTTTTACAACGCCTGATAGTGGAAAACTAGTAGAAAAGAGAATACAAGCAAAGAAAGAGTAATTTGTAGTGGTTTATTGTTTCTTACCGTTTTTTGTCTTGTTGTTTTTGTTCTTACGCGTTGAGCCATTGTTGCTATTGCCTTTTTCTTTCTTTGGTTTTTTCCCTGGAAGACGCAGACGAAGTGACAAGAAAGAGAGAAAGAAAAAACAAAACAAAAAACAAATAAGAAAGGAGAACAGTAACTAAAACAGTATTGAGACCAACAAAAGGCTTTCAAACGTTTCTCTAAATTGATCAAAACCAAAATAAAAATAACAAAAAAAAACAAAAAACAATGAAATAAAACAAAACATAAATCAAGAAATAAAAAATTTAACTTATACAGCAATAAGTTGAATAGTGTGGTTAATTCGTTCCAAAATCGGTCTTATTATGATTTAATGTGTTTTTTTTCCAGCTTATACCCAGTTTCATCTGTTTGTACAGCAATACCTTAACCGTACTACATCAAAAACTGCACTATTCAAGGTATTGCTGTAAAATGCCTAGCACACAAAGAATGATTTTTGGCTCTTATACAGAACACAAAGCTTAAAAGCAACTTAATGAACATGCAAATCATCATATATATAAGCCGTGTTTGTCACGCTTATAGTATCAGTAGCAGCCATCAGACCCTCTCCCGTTCTACCCTCTTATTAAACTACCTTTCTTTTCTCCCCTCACGTACCATGTCTGTCACACTTATAGTATCAGTAGCAGCCATCAGCCAAACCTGTTGTTGTACACTTGTAATAAAAACATTACAACCAATTGTGTGAAAGTGAAAAATTGATAAAACGCGTCCCGATAAGAAATGTTGCATACGTGGAGAAAGAAAAGAGTCAGTTAAACCCATGCGACTGAAGATAGCACCCTTAACCGTTGTAGCATATTCCCAAAGACCCTTGCAAGGGGGTTGAAGAATTTGGAAATCCAAGGAAGAAATGAAACCATCCAGAATTAAATTACCGTATTTCCTGGCGTTGAGGACGCCTTGGCCTCAGAGACCCACCCCAATTTTGACTTGCAAAATTATGAAGAAAAATAAGAAAAATAAGATAGGCCTTTGAAAAAAAAGTAATCTTCGGCCTGTAGGATACAGAGTAAATTTTCAAGACTTATTTTTTGGGGGAAAAAAAAAAAAAAAAAAAAAAAAATGGCATCTTCGACGACAGGAAATGTGGTAAATAAAAAAAAAATAGATCACTTGATTTTAACCTTTCTAAAAAAATAAGAAATTATCTGCTGTTTTCAGCAACCTGAAATGAAGTAAAAAGAAGAAAAAGACAAAAAAACAACAAAAAAAGAAAAAAGAAAAACAGGATTCAAAGATGGCAGAACAAAAATAAATTCTAAACTAGAAACATGAAAAAAACTTTTAGAAAACAAAGAAACTTAACGGGGTGTTAGCCAGCATTCTCAGTAGCAGCTAATTTCCAATAGAAACCTAATTCCAATTTCCGAATTAGGCTGAGCTCTATTTAGATTATTTTGGTCATTTTTGGGACCATTTTGTGTCTTTTTTAAAAATACAAAAATGCTGATATCAGAACACTTCCCAATCCTATAAAAACGGTGATGAAATCAAATTTTTGGCTAACACCCTGAAATGTGTGTTAAAAAGAAATTGTAAGTCAAATTATAAATCAAATTGTTGAAGAATAAAATCGAAAAGGAATAACATCATCATCAGTGACATAACAAAACACGGATAAAAAGTCATTAGCCCGAGATTTACAGTGCCCGGTAAAAAAATTTAAAAAAAACAATGGCACAGGTGATTAACTAGGAAAAAATTACACTTTTAATTAAAACGCTAAGAAAACAAAAAACAAAAAACAACATTAATTGAGTATAAATGAATGAATACAGAGGCTAAGAATTAAAGGTTAGGGTTATTCCAGTGTTATTGGAGTTTTAATTAAATGTGCCATTTTCTCCTAGTTTTTCACTTGTGCCATTTTTACCTAGAATCGAGATTTACAGGAATTATTCAAAACTTGAATAGCCACAACTGACAATGGCACAAAAAGTTGACAAAAAAATTAATTTCTCTCAATGATTCTTTCTAATGAGACATAATTTCAACACATCAGACACTTATTTTTAACCCTGCAAAGTGTTTGAGAAAGAGCAATACACCAGTTTGATTTTGTATCTCTCTAATCCAGCAACCTTGAAATCTGGCCATTGCTGGAAAACAGAAATTGACCCCTAAGAGAACTCCCTATGTAAAAATATGCCCAACCCCAAACAAAACAATTAATAGGACAATTAACAGGACTGTATGACCAAAACACTCGGGTGCAGTGTAAACAGATTTTTGCGCTTTACTGCTGATAACAGTGCCGCCCTGGTGGCAAAGTACTTTGATTCAATTTTTTTAAGGTTCACGATTTACAAGTTTGGCTTAAATTTCAAGCCACGGTTTACTGTTTGATTACCGTTTGAGTAATTTCATTTGTATATTATTTATAAATAGGCTCCATAATATTTGATTTTTATCGAAAAATGTTGATTTTAATCATCGAATTTGAAAATTATATGTTCAAACTGTGGTTTGAAACCAAATCCAAGAATTAATTAAAACATGTGGGAACATGGGAGTTGCTGGACCAGAGAGTGCCGAATTAGAGAGATACAACCTGTATTAAAAAAAACAGTATTGAGGAAAAACTGTCCTTTTCATAAAGAGTATGGATTGCTCTTCAACACTTAAACAAGTTTACATGCAGCATTTTCTAGGAAACATGCACAAACTCAGAATAGAAATAGCCGAAAGTAAGAAAAAAAAACATGGAAGAAATTAATATTATTGTAAGTGACCAAAAAATATTTGAAGGTTGATATTTGCAGTCAAGTGAAAAAAGTAACATCTATTAAAGTCTTCACTATTATGCCTTTCTTTCATTTGCTTTCACAATTGTACTCCAAGTCTTTATTCAATGAAGACAGTTGTTTAACCTTTAGCAATCTGCATTCTTTTTCAAAGGTGCCATGATTTTGAGCACTTAATGGTAACTTTCTTAATGTAGTTCTTCCACGCGCTTCACTCCCGGCACCACAATTGATATGCAAATCAATCACCAATGCATTGGCAAGTGCCATCTACCCTGAAGCCTTCATCAACTCCAAACAGTCAATTATCATTGTTCACACTTAGTAACTTTGAAAGCCTGCAACTTGTGTGTCTGTTCATGTATCAGTGAAATTGACATGACAACTGCAAAATTCAAATACACTATCGTTCGGTGATCAGAGTCACCTGCAGTGGCAGAACAAACCTTTTGCTCAGCGAATGAAGTCGCCTACAGAGTGCTAAAGGTTAAGGAATATGAATTGAAAGAGTTTTGGCACACAGACCCTTATATGAGTCATGTAATGCTAAGCAAAGTTTCCTAGTGTGTCATCAAATATTTGAACAAGATACAGAAAATGCATTCAGATGTGAATCCCTGTGAGTGTTGAAGAAATGGTCACGTCTGGCTTATGCAGTGTATCCAAGCTCTTCAATTTTTGGAGAACACAATAAAGAACAAACAGTTATTGTTTTGATATTTTCTATAGTTTTGAGATTGGTCATTAATATTCAAATGGTTCTTTGGATGATTGAACTCCTTGTTTTGTCTGATTAGGGCTGTGCCGTGATGACATGCAGAAAGAAATCTGTGTATTGCCCAGGTATATAATTTCTAATATATTGAGTGAGATATAGATATATAGAGAGATAGTGCAAAAAGAAGTTGAATTACTCATTAGGGGGCTTTACTGATGTGCCTTTATACCTGACTAATTTAGGCTTATATTATATAAGTTGTCCATTGGAACGAGAGAGCAGAAAGATCAATTGAATACCCATAATAGTTATGGGTAAAATAGCAGAACAGACTGAGCTCTCTAGCCTTGAGAAGGACAACTGAATTCAAAACCAGGAGCTGGAGTCCCTAAGGCAGTCCGACATTGACGTCAGCGCCATTCTAGCAACTCCTGCTACAAGCTAAGCTGTATCGGCTCTTGCCCCTCCTTTAGACAACATCGGTGCATGGAGACTTGCATGGGCAACCGCCTCTCTTCCATACAACCGTGTCCAGGCCTGTGGAGACTAAAAGCAAGACTTTGCGGGCGCGGATCTATAGTCTCACGAGATTGACAGATGCCACCAACCGACTGAGCAGTTATGACATGGAGACAATGAAGATATGAAGATAGGACGGTACATGTTTGACATGAACATAGACAAGAACCCAATTCATACTGAAAGAAAAGACGTACGTGCAGATTTGTATACAAAGACTATTGCTATAGAAAGGAATACAGAAAATGTTTAAGAGAACTACTCTTTACATTAAAGTTGCCATGCAGGCAGGAGTAAAGACTGCTGCTGATGCAGGTTCCAATATCTATGTGCAGGCATTAACCCATTAACTGCGGAAGGTGGCAAATGTAATAGTTATCCATTGCAAGATAAAAGCCCCGACTCAATAGAACTGAGCTGCCATCAATTACAATAAAACGGAAACTTTGAGTTAGCCATAGAACCAGGGTTGCCAAATTTGTATGGTCTTTGGGGCCAAAACAAATAGTTTCAGTACCTAAATAATTAAATGACTTAAAATCCGGATTAAGTTTGCAGGAAAAATGGATTAAAATACATATTTTTAATCTATTGTTCAAGCAAATTCATGTATCATAACATTCGTGTGTAAGAGATTATCTTTTGTAAATTTTCCTTCAGTACCAAATCTTTATTTTCGGAACCAAATAGCTTTGTTCAGTACCAAATTTTGGTCCTGAAAAATACCAAATGGCAACCCAGCATAGAACTGCAATGACGGAAATTTCCGTCATTCGCAGTTAATGGGTTAAGAAGAAAAGTGCATTATGGGTAGAGCAGTAGCTTACTGGTGGCACAAGCAGCAGACAACAGACCAGCAGGAGACTAGATTTTATTAGGAGTTAACCCATTATTGCCCAACCATTTTAAAAATCAAAAATCAAGAAACATTCTGATCAGCGTTGCCAACTCTTTTGAAATTGTTATATCCAAAATTGAGGCAATAAAATCCAAAAATATCTAGATGTTCCAGAAAATTATCTAAAACATTATCCAAAATTGAGGCAGAAAATATCCAAAAATATCTAAATGTTCCAGAAAATTATCTAAAAATACACTACATATTATTAAGCCTTTATTCACTGCATGCTATATCAAAATATAAAAAATAACATTAAAATTTAAGGACTGTAAAGTGAAAATATAAAAGTTTTTTTTATTAAATTTGATGTTTTGAATGCTTTTTTGACTTTCATTTCATCAGGAAATTTTTCATTTTTGAGAAATATTAAGTTTTGAATTTATGCCTAAATATGGTTATTTAAAAAAAAAAAAAACCTAAAAGATAATTTATGTAAGTCGAACCTCCATAAAAATGACGGAAAGTAAGTGCCGAGATTAGCATTATAGTTACATTGTAAATAAAACTTGTTTTTGGATAACGCAAGGTTAAAAAAACAAATCTTAACCAAAAATTTTAACCCTAAAGAAACTTGGGACAGATTTAAAACAGTAAAAAAATTTTTTTTTAAGTAGAAAATTTTAAATTGATAAAAGACTAATATTTATTCCAAAAATAAAGTGTTTTTTTTTTTTTTAATTAAAAACAAATTTTGTTTTAGTTTTTTTTTTAAATAATAAAAAAAACAAAAAAACAGTAAAACAAAATTCATTAAATGCAAAACATTTTGCTATTAAGAAATATGCCTGCCATTAACTAAATAACGGACACAAATAAGTTTGTTTAGCATCTATGTATATTGTAAATTACGGCCATGGACACAAAATAAGTCCTGTTTACCAGTATATTTACATTGTAAATAAATCGAACATCCGCTGTTAGAAAGACGGACAAAAAGTAAGGGTCCAGTTCTGCATTATATATAGCTTGTAAATTGAACCCGCACTTTAGAGCCAGTTCACTCACTTCCACTTAGAAACTTGATTTTTCTCAAAAGTGAAAATTTCACAGAGGGAATGAAGGTCAGATTCAGTCAAAGGAGATCAATCTAGATAGGAGAAATACATTTTCATTAAAAAATACTCTGTTTTGCTCAAACCGGATCTCAACCGGTTAAACATCTCAAAGAAACAAAGTGAACAAACAAACAGGAGGCGAGACTTGGTAAAAAAAACAAATAACAATTTTACTATAGTGGGAGACAGACTTTTTTTTAATGAAAAAAAGGTACAAAAGTGTGTACAAAGTTGTTTTTTTTATATATCAACTGACAGTAGTTTTTTTGTTTTTTTTTTAAATCACTGCTACCCACAACACTGGTTTATTGCTGAGTTTAGATTATTCCTGTGTTCTGACAATTATATCTATGTATCCAGACTTCGCCCATCCCTAACTGTTCATAGTAGAAACTTGAAATTTTGCACACACACTCACCTCAATGAGTAGGGAAATATTTCTTTTTTTTTTATATATACCCCCCCCCCAATAGGTTTTTAGAGGGGGGTTCAATATGCCAAGTTTATACTAAATTAGTCACTAGTTTGTGCCCGCTTGTTTTTTGAAAAGTCAGACTTTTTTTAGTGATAACAAAAGGCGAGAGAAGTAACTTATTCATTGATCACCCCTTTTTAATTGGTCACCCCAAACACAGCATATATGGGTGGCAGTGATTCATAATTTCGCTTAAAATGCTAGGTTTATATTTATTTTTTCAAGATTATTACATAATTAAAAATTTATACTTTTTTTTTGGTAAATTATAAATTTCAAAAGCCAAAAAAAAAAAAAAAAAAAACCTGGCGGTGATTCATAATTTCCCTTGGAATACTAGTTTTTGTTTTTTAAAAACTTTTATAAATGTTATTTTTTTTATTTAAAGCAGTGAGTGCTTCTTAAATTATTTTGGTGTAATTCACCATCGAGTCTTTATCACGGTTTCACAAAATTTCTTTCACCTGTGACTAAATTTCTGTGTTTTTTTGGTTTTATTTTCTCTTGTATATATTTTAATTTAGCTTGTATTATAAGCAAAAATGTAGATATAAAATATCTAAGTTGGCTACGCTGATTCGGATCGTCATTAAAATAAAATATAAAAGGTCAATGTTAACAAGTTACCATAAAAAATTTTTTAAAAAAAAGATTTAATTCAGTTTTTGATATTAACATGTGAAGATCCCACCCAATCATCCTATTACTGTTAATAACAATATTGAAACAGAAATTTATGAAAACATTTGTAAAAAAATGAAAAACCAGATAAAAAAAATCATTAAATTAAAAGCTTTCTGTACTTAACAGTGCACTAGGCAGTAATGGGTTAAGAATTTAGTAAAGGTGGAAGCCAGAAAATTGGTAACCTACCAATTGACTTGGAAACTGAAACGATGCCTGGAGGGAAAAATAACACATCAAATCACACAGTGGGAAAAGGAAGAAGAAAGGAGGGGCGGGGGAAAAAAAGGAGGAAATTAGCAGCAAAAAATTATTTGTGAACATTAAAGATCATTAGTTGAACAAGGGAAAGAAAAAAGAATTTGAACCAATTATTAATATTATACCCTGATTTACTAGTGTCCTCATCTTGGTTGTTATAGTCACAATGTTTTGGCTGTTGTACCCTCCGGCAATGTTCCTTCTAATTTTTAGTAGTCAGAGTGTACAAAATCTTATTTTGTATAATTTCTTTTCTTTGTAAGTACACACTAAAAGCTTGTGCTAATGTATACTTGAATGTGTTTCAAGATAATTTTGGAACAGCTTATCTCTCATGTCTAATAAAACTGTATTGGCATGTTTTAACATAATAATAATTGCATTAGTTAAGATTTTATTCTATTCTTTGAACTACTTTGTTCAGTTTACTTAATGAAAACTATTCCCTCCGGACTTCTTAAGGTGTTAACTAGTAAGAATTAACTGATTTAAGATATCTACTGGCATGGACAGCAGAATGAGAACAATCTACCTCTGCGGATTGAATAAAGGGCTTGGTTCGAAATTCCCAGAAGGTTACTAACTACAACAGACACCTGAAAGGCGTCTGAGAATACAACGGCTGAAACGTTATGACTATAACAACCAAGATGAGTTAGAGTAAATCAGTGTATAATAATGAGAACTCCTCACCGCAGAAATTCAGACACCAATTATTAATAATGCTACAAACCCAGGAAGTAGCATACAGGTAAACATTCAGGCAATTTCAAATTCAGGTAAAAAGGTTTGTTTTGTTTTTTTAAATCAAACATGAATTGAATCATCATATGAAAAAAAAACCAACATGCCATCTATTCTGAAATGGAGTTTTACTCTTCATTTATTCAACAATATTTGTTGATAAGGAAAAATAAAATTTAGGAATGTGACAAAAATCACAAATACTTTTACTGTATATACCAGATTATAAGATGAATAGTTTACTAGGGTATTTTGATGACTACAGCTCACTGTAACTCATCCAAGCCCATAACTGGAGCTTTGGTAGATGGCTCCCATGTCATAATATCAGCGTTTTGTACGCAATGTAATATTTGCATAGCTTCTTTTTTTTTAATTAAATGATCATCTTACATACCAGCATATATGGTAATTTTTTATCATGAAGGTTAAAACACTGTTTTACTCAGCCACATTCAGAGAGAATAACATGTCCTAGAGAAAAATTTAATCGAGTTGTAAATCTTTCATCATCAATGAATATCTCTACACTGACAAACACCTCCAGTGTAAAGTGCTGTGCAGCCTCGCTTACTGCTCGGATGAAACTGCTCCTATCCAACATGGCCGTCTCCATTTTATAACACTACTCACAATCTTTTATTTTAATTTTGCATTTCACTATACTGCATTATCAATCGCTACCAATAGCAGCCCGTAGACTGCTCACGAGTTTTGACGCAAGGTAGACCGCTTACAAGTTCGATGTAAGGTAGAACATTCACGAGTAAGGAAAAGTCTTCACAAGTTTGTCGCAAAGGAAAACTGGTCAAATGTTTTTCGCAAAGGAAAACTGGTCAAATGTTTGTCGCAATGTAAAACTGGTCACAAGTTTGTCGCAAAGTAAAACTGGTCACAAGTTTGTCGCAAAGTAAAACTGGTCACAAGTTTGTCGCAAAGTAAAACTGTTCTAATTTCAAGCATCTATTCCATTGAACTGCAATTTCCCTATCTTTCCTCTTCGATTCAATATGTCATATTGCAGAATCTTCATCACCAATATGTTGTATCGTAGATCCTTCGTCGCCAATGTCATATAGTAGGTCCATCGTCACCAATACATTGCATTAAGATCCATCGTCAGCAATGTTGTATCTTCCATCGTCGCCAATATGTCGAATCATAGATCCTTCGTCGCCAATATGTTGTATCGTAGATCCTCCGTCGCCAATATTTCGTATAGTAGGTCCATCGTTGCCAATATGTCGTATAGTAGGTCCATCGTCGCCAATACATTGTATCGTAGATCCATCGTCACCAATACATTGCATTAAGATCCATCATCAGCAATGTTGTATCATAGATCCATCGTCGTCAATATGTTGAATCGTAGATCCTTCGTTGCCAATATGTTGTATAGTAGATCCTTCGTCGCCAATATGTTGTATAGTAGATCCATCGTCGGCAATGTCGTATCGTAGATCCATCGTCGGCAATATGTTGTATCGTAGATCCATCGTCGCCAATATGTTGTAGTGTAGATCCATCGTCGCCAATAATTTGTAGTGTAGATCCATCGTCGCCAATGTCATATTGTAGATCAATTATCTCCAATATGTTGTATCATAGATTCATCTTCGTAAATATGGCGGACCGCGATCTTAGAGTCACAAAGTGCCAATTTAATCTCCACTCATAAAATGTGGAGGAGATGCTTTATACTTATCAGAACGAAACAAATATTTGAATATTCAATTACTAATTAAGAAAACAGTTTTAGTTTCCCCAAAATAAAAAGCCTGGTATTGTTTTGGCAAACTTTAAAGGTGTTTTCCGCTTCACTTGCATATTGGGGCATTTGTTGGCCATCATATGCAACTTTATACATCTATCTATAAAATGAACAGTGACTTTTACCATAGGTTTCTGTCCGTAACAACGGACTCTTCCACTTAAATGCAAACAATTTTGAAGATAAAAATATCTCCTACCCACTATTTGAAACAGTGGACTCT
>VCCN01004626.1:89820-103468 GCA_006491835.1 Architeuthis dux | reverse complement strand
GGTCCAGTCCGCAGGGGCAAAAAGGTTGCCGACCTTTGTAAACAGGTTAAGGAAGTTACAAGTTCTAATTAACAAATCACCAATGCAAAGTTGCTGAATGGCAAAACACTTAGACAACAGAATTAATTTCCTTTGTTGGTATGGAATTATATAGGAATTGTCGTGTATTGGTTGGGAAAAAAGAAGTCTTTGACATTGTTTATTTCTTACAGAACAGTTAAACAGTTTTCTTTATTACCACTCAATCATGGTACTTAAGAAAAATGGGAGAAAAATTGCCAAAATTCGGGCCGTTCGTCCACAAAGAGACAAAAGCTAGAGAACGTACACACTCACAGGCTTATAATTATTTTCACGTGATTAGAGACCACCCCTAATAAATGAATAAAAAGCAGGGAAACCACAAATTTGTTTAGTAACCGAGTCCCGATCCTTGCTATTGGTTTTGACGTGGAGAGAGACAACCAGGATTGAACACTAAACAGCTAACAGTAGCTTGTTGAGAAGACCTCCAATATGAGGCAGCCGTATTTATTTTTTTATTCAGTTTGCAGATTTTTTTTGTGTTATAAAATACATATAAAAAATAATTTGTTAAATCTAACCAGCAAAGTTATAAATACGATATATGTTGTGGAAATGCATATAAAAAGGCAAATCAGTGTTACTAAGCAAAAAAAGATCTATCAAGCTGATGTATTTTTAAATGATGAAAAGATTTGCCCTAAATGACCAATACAGATCTCGAACACTAGTAGTCCGATGTGTGCCCATGCAGGGCTCCAGACTAACTGTTTTCTCCACCGTCCCGAAGGAAATGAAAACGGTGCCCTAAAAAGGTCTACTAAAATTTGTATAGTAAATGTACAACCTTAGATTAAAACTTTCATACACACATTTATTTTAATTTTCAAGAATCGACCACAGAAAGAGCATTATTTCACAAAGCTTGCTTTTTTTTTTTAAATAAAAAAAGGCTCAAGTATGTTTTGTGTATGCAAATGTTTAAAATAAACATAAATAAACGTTATAGTTTATTTATTTTTAAAACAGAAGGAATTTATTTTTTTAAATCAAGTGATTTTCACATTTCCTGACCAAGTGAAATTTTTGTTTGTTTTTTTTAAAAAACTTTTTATCAGCCTTTTACGGTCAGTTATTACAGGCCTTTCCCAAGTAAGTGTAAAACGTGGGTTTGTGATAGGCCTTACTCTTCCACGATGGCCCATGACGAATAGGTGGGGGGAAACTTGCCTTAGCAAACTATCTCAGCCAGAGTTTGAACTCGGCCGGCCAAGCACATCCCCCGTTCCGTTAACCGCTAGGCCACTCACACATTTATTTTAGTGATAAGAAAATACCAAATTCAAGAAAACCAAAATGGCAACATTTTTAAAAAAATAAGACGTAAACTGCTTTTGATAACGGAATTATTTAAACGCATAGAGATTTTCTGATTTTAATAACAGTTTAGTGTCTTTAGTACAGTAGTCAGTAGATCAATGACGGTGACGGCGTATTTCAATTAAATTTAGAATCCCTTCTTTTGTAATGAATTTGAGATGGTTAGAGTTCAATTTGTACAGTTTCAGTTACTCAAAGAAAGATGCCTTTTATTTTTCTAAACAGGAAAACGCAACATATTTTTAAGCGATTACCTGTTCTTTTATTATTGTGCGATCAATTATCACTAATTAATTAAAGACCCAGTCGCTGTTAAGGGCGGTGATCGCCACGCTACGCTAGCAATCATAAAAAAACGGGAGTTCGTAATTCAGCCCACACTGGGACTCACCCTAAATATGACTTGGTACTAAAAGTTCAGGTAGTCCAAAACCAAAATAAGCATTCCGGTAGCAAAAACCTATATCGTAGAGATACCCAACAACAACTAGTCTAGACCTTCGCCTTGAAGAAATGGACATGTGCAGATCTGTACTTAAGGCAGTGCAGAGTAGTGCAGCTGCACGGCCCCAAAAATATATTGAAAAAATATTTTAATATTTCGTTTAAGATTCGGTTTAGCGGACGAACGTAAAAAATTACGAAAAAATGTTTTTCTAATATAGTATGAGCTGCTTTGACTGAACCTGACCTTCGTTTCTTCCGGAAACTTTTCGTTTTTGAGTAAAAGTAACTTGTATAGGGAGAGCGAGCGAATTGGCTCGAAAGTGGGTGATCGATTTTCAATATGCGTATAATGTAAAACTGAACCCTGACTTTGTGTCCGTATGCGCGACGCCCGATGTTCAATTTACAATGTAAATATCTGCTAAACAGGACACTTTGTGTCCACCTACATACGCAAACATTTTTAAATTTTTTTGCGGGTAAAAAAGTAAATGTCCCGACTAAACTTGTTTGATGATTTCTGTCTATTTCTTTCTGATATTCAATATTCATCCATAAAAGGACTTTTACGTTAAATTAAACATAATTTTTTATTTTTCTTATGAATCATTTTTAGCTAAATACAAAAATAGAAGCCCACCCCCGGACCCCTAAATGTTATTCACTGGGCCCCCCCATCAATGTTAAATTCGGCCCTGGACATGTGGAGCCGCGGGGACAAAGGCTCGCTCAGAAGAGCAAGACCAGAGACCGACATCCCCTCGGTCCGTGGGGGAGAGGACTCGGGTGGGGTCGTACAACAACTGCTCTCATCATTTTCACTGTGGAAAGCGATAAACGTCTTTGACTTTTACGCTATTGTGATCACACGACTTGATTGCGGATGTTTATCGTTTTTCCCCCCACCGAAAAGAGAAATAGGTTTTTATTTCAGCTCTTGAATTCGCCTGTGGGTTTGCTGTTATTATTAAAGCCTTACGACAACAATGCTTACTGTCAAAAGTGTCAAATAAAGCGTATCCAGAATACGAAGATCGTGAATGAAAACAATTTTTTGTATGGATGCCCAACTGTGTAGTAAAATGTAAAAGACTGAACAGCAAACAAGGAAAAGACGTAATCTTTAAAAGAAAGTGTAAAATCTTCAGATTTTGTCAACACCGATACAAACAATTAACTTTACCAACAATGTTTTATTCCGATTTCTTGAGATTTATAAAGGAATTATTTAGGGGGGGGGGGTATTTGAAAACTTGCCAGCTTTTCATTATTTTTTTTAATACATATTTTGGTTAAGATACAGTTTGATCAACGTAAGTAAAATTTATGAAAAACTGTTTTTCTTAAGTAGTATGAACTGCTTTGATTGAATCTGACCATCGCTTCTTCCGGAAACTTTTCGTTTTTGAGAAAGAGTAGCTTTATGGGGAAGCGAGTGAACTGGCTCTAAAGTAGGTGATCGATTTACAATGTACGCATGATGTAAAACTGGACCCTTACTTTGAGTCCGCCTACGCAAATATGGCCGCCTGTTTTAGCAATATATTTACATGGTAAATCGACACCCCACCTTTGAGCCGACATTTATTTTTCTATCATTTTTTTTTTAAAATTTTTTTTACGTTGGGTAAACCGAATCTTAGACCATATTTTTTTAAGGTAACACTATAACAAAAAAATTTTAATCGAAACATGCAACTAAAAAGTTAAGCAAGAAAGAGAAAAGCCTTCTCGGAGATGGGTTTTTTTCTCACCTTAAATAACCACGAAATTGATGATTAATGATATTCTGAATATGAAGCAGGTACAAAAAATTATTAAAATAAAAACAAAAATTGTAGTACGAAGGTAAGACCAAGAAAATGTAGTATACAAGAATAAAACCAGATATCCATTTTTTAAATTTATTTTTACGTTGTAGGGAAGAAGAAAAAACTAGATTTTAAATGTGCGGGGTAAATGACCGGAATAGGTTCGCAAATTATTAAAAACGTGTATATAATATATATATTTATTCATATATATATAACACTCTTAAATGCATGAAACTACCAACAAAATTGTCATAATTAAATATAATAATAATTCATTTTTAAGGTTTTAAGAAGGGTCTATTTACAAAGCAATGCAGAAGTGGGCACTTACTTTCGACATTTTTTCGGAGGTACGGCTTATCTTTTCTTCTTCTTCCGGCTACTTTCTTTAATACCATCAACCCCAACTCTAGCCCTAACTCGAACTGCCCATGCTCATATTTTACACAAAGAATTAACGAACCTCCGGTCAGTCACCGGTGCGCGTACGCATATCCGGAGTTTATTGAATGTAGTTAAAGAGAAAGTCTTAACACACAATAAAAGATTGTTAGGCGAGGCCTCTTCCTTTCGGGTGTTCAAAGGGTTAAATAAATCTTTTAAAAACAACCTAAAATATCAGTTTCAGTTTTGTAAGTAAGTTTAGTATCAGTAGTGAATATGGAGTTTGTGCCACGGGACGTTGGTCAATAAAAAATAAAATAAAAATAATTATAGTGTGCAGGGGGTTGGGTGTCGTTATGCTTATTATAAAAAGATTTATTAAAAAGCAGTTGTAATTTCTTTGGGTAAATCTTAGCGAAGGTGGTCCCCGGTCGGAATTCAGCCGACGTCACGTAGCCATGCGATCTGTCGAAGATTCATGAAGCGAGACAAGACAATACAATTTAATATATTCGAAGCAATAACGATATAATGTAGTTATTTACTTATGTTTTTCTTCTTTCATGAATTCTCTTATTTCTCTTTGATTTATATGCGCCACTTTAGCATTGAGTGTGCGCCGGTGTGAAATTTTTCCACACAGAATTCCAATAATCGGGACCATCTCCGCTGTGCCTTTCTTTAATAAAAAAAAAATCAAATTTAAAAAAAAAAAAAAAAAGTCGTATTTACAGCTTTTGCACAGAACAGTTTATGACAAGGTGGTCACGTGATCAGAAATATACAGTGATACATACACTAATGCCAATATATAGCCGAAAAAACAGTATTAATCATTATTAACTACATAAAGTTATTTTCTGGCTCAAAAATGAGTCAGTATTTCATTTATTATGTCCACAACAAAAATCCCACTGACCACTACAGTAAAAATGCCATTAAATTGTTTGCAATTTTTTTTAAAAAATCCTCACATTATAAAAGCTTATGCTGAGAAATCTTTCATAATATTTATTATTCTACCACAGAATCTACCAATAAATATTTTTTAGTGCTGTCAAAATTTTTAAATAAGACCTAATCGCAATATGAGACACGGTAAAATACCCCTTATTTCCGCCTATTTTCGTGGAGTTGATACAAAACGAGAAATATAAACAAACGGACAGAACAAAAGACGAATAAAAAAGTAAAAGCAAAACACGGAATTTCAAGAACCCCGAATCCCCTTTTTTACATTTGTTTATTGAAGAAAACAAATCCGAAAAGAAAATAAACTGACACAGAAATAATTAAATTTACTACGCACCTAACCGATGTAAAGACAAAAAATAAATAAACACAAATTGTTTTCAACCAGTGTATATGCACGTAGATATACACATAACATTCTTAGACATAAAAAAAAGCGACGGCACTTCTTGAGCCACGACGTTTTTATACTCACTTTACGGACTTCCTAAACATTAGACAAATAAAATGCCGAAAAATAGGAATAATCATTTTTTTTCATTTCACGATTCCCTCTAATGTTATTACTACTATTAAGAAGTCTGTATGAAAGTGAAACAGTTTATTTGCAAAGTGGTAGACATTTACATCAACAATGTCGTAGGGAACAAACATGATAATAATACCACCGCCATGCAAAAAATCTGACGGTGCGATTTTTCTACGTACGGTGGCTCACAATTGCTGTAACATACAAACGTAGCACAAACGTAAAGGGGTCAATAATTAATATTTGGTTGGGGAGGGTTAAATCTACCGACATAAATAATTGGCAATTATGACCTTTTTTTTCAACGTAAAATCCGGCACAATTTTTCTGTTTTTTTTTTTTCGCAGCACTGTTCGTTTGAATTTTATAAGTTAGGGTTAGCGTTGTTGTTAGGGTTAGTTACTTGATTTTAAACTATAACCATTCGACTGACATCAGTCTCTAGAACCACATGAACGTTGAAAAAGAGTGCTGAATTTAACGCGGAAAAGGTAACAATCGCCAAATAATTATTCTTTAATTATGTAGTGATCGATTATTAAAATCAATAATCATAATTATATTATTTGCCAGGAGTATAAGTTTAAGAAAAAAGTAAATGGAAAAAATTTAAATAAATAAATAAAAAGGTTTATAAAAAAGAATATATTTATATTTTATAGCAACTTTAGTCACCCGTACTTGAAAAAATAGGTCAATGCGAATTTCTCAAAATTGGTACTATTATTATTAAACAGCATAGCGACTCGGTTTCAATTGGGATTTATTCGGGAAAAGGAATGAAAAATCTTTCTAAAATCTTTTATAAAGGCAAATGTGTATAAGTGGATCTGAATAAATGACTTGGAACGGTGAATCAGAAGACAATTTTAGCCATAAGCAATAATGGGTAAAAGGTGGATTAGTCATGGGTTTGTTTATTGTTTAATTAAGGAGAAAAAGAAGAGTAAAAAAAAAACATATTGTGATAAATAATAATATATATGTAGAGAGAGAGAGAGGAGAAACAACATCTACAAACATTAAGAAGTTAAACAGAATTATGAAGAAGGTCTTGCACAGATTTAAGTAGTTTAATCCGTAAAAATAAAAACATCGGTCGTGTACAGTTTTTATTTTATATTAAAAAAAAAAATAATTTAAAAAAAAACAAAGAAAAAAAAGATTATATTTGAAATCGACCTTCCACGTGAGAGTTTAAGAATCTATCAAATATTTTAAATTTTATCGGTTATTTTGGTTTGTTTTGAGTCGTTTTGACATATCACCCACAGGGCCATACTTAAGGCAGGGCAAACAGTGCAGCTGCACAGAGGGCCCCACGATTTTAGGGGCTGACCCCCCAAAATATCTTTAAAATATTTTTTTTTTTAGGGTAAAATTTTTTTTTTTAAAAGTAAATTGTTCCGACTAACTTGTTTGTTTGAGGATTTTATGTTATATAGAGATAGATTATTGATCCATAAAAGCCTTTAGGTTAAATCAAACATAATTCTATATTTATGAATATTTCATTCTTGTTTAGATTTGTTTTAAAATAATTGCTAAATACAAAAGGGTCCCCAATGTTAAATTCGACCGGGCCTGGCTACACACACGTCGTGGTCTTTCCAGTTTATGAAAATTACAATAACTAGTATAATAAAATAGAGAAAGGATATTTATTGGTGCTAAAAAATAAATCAAATGAAAGAAAGAAAGAAGTAGAGTTGTATATAAATATAATCCTTTTTTCTTTCTTTCGAGCGATCAATGAGTGTCGGTCTTTACTTTTCTAATCTGACGAAAGACTGAAGAAAGAAAGGAAAGATTCCCAAAGAAAAATCAACCGAGAATTATCATCACAGTGACAGCGAAAAGAGAGATAGACAAAAACCAACACAAGCAGAAAAAAAAGTTTAAAAACAATTGTAATTACTCAGATATTGACAAATTAACAAACACAGGATCGAAGATTTAATTAAAACACGGACCGATCGTTTTAAACAATTTAAAACACGATTAAAAAATAAAATCTACGAGAGAAAGCTGCGATGTTTTGGTTAAAAAGCGATGACGATTAGCCTTGCTTGCTAAGAAGAAAGTCTTATTTTATTAAATTATTATTTATTTTTTATTAGATGAAGTATTGTAACCCATTAAGATTAATTTACTGACTACTATTTACCTTCATCTTAATTTGTTTTTGTTTTTTTTAACGCAACTTAAGTCGGGCCGTCAATCTTGTGATGAAAAACAACTGAGAAATTAAGATGAAAGTAAATAGTAGACAAGAAATTCTTATGTTGTTAAAGGACAAAATATTATAAAATTACGAAGCCGGGGAAGGGAAAATAAACGTTTACATCAGTATTGTGTGTATATTTAAGGGTGTGAAGATGAAGTAAGTCTGAAGCTTACGTTAAGTGCATCTTCACCATTCTGGACAGACTTGACAGAAGAGGCAACACTCATGGTGTTGTTGAAGCCAGCATCCATTTCCGACTGGCTTGGCAGGAAAGCGTGTATCTAACACGGAAGTTGTCAAAACTATTGTCCTGCGCACAACAGATGCGCAGCCGCACGCAGCTCTTCAGACGAAACTGTTTCTTCCCAGTGAATACAAATCTGTATCTTCACTTTTGTATTTTCTTTGTATTTTTACCTTAAAACATGTATTTTTTTTAGAAATAAATAATCACCGAATTCAAATACACTTGTATTGTATCTTTACTGTTGTATTTTCTTTGTATTCTTTACGCTACATTTGTATTTTAAAGAATAAATCACTGAATTCAAATACATCAAGTTGGATTGTATCTTCACTTTTGTATTTTCTTTGTATTTTTACCTTAAAACATGTATTTTTTTAGAAATAAATAATCACCGAATTCAAATACACTTGTATTGTATCTTTACTGTTGTATTTTCTTTGTATTCTTTACGCTACATTTGTATTTTAAAGAATAAATCACTGAATTCAAATACACCAAGTTGGGTTGTATCTTCACTTTTGTATTTTCTTTGTATGTTTTAACTTTAAATTTGTATGTTTTACGAATAAATAATCTCACTGAATTCAAATGTGTATCTTACTTTAGAATTCTTACTTTATAATTGTATTTTTATTCATAAATAATCTTGCTGAATTCAAATCTTTAATATGTGTAATCACACATTCCTCACACCATCTCTTTTGCCCCTAAATTTAAAAAAAAGTCCTCAAACTAAAATCTTACCTATTTAAATCCCATCTTAACCCCTTTTTTTTCATTTTACTTTTTCAAAACTTTTTGTGTTCCGTGATATTTGTAAAAAAGAACTAGCATTATGCTTTCATCAAATCAAAGATTTGTTTAAATTTTTACCTCAAGAAAACAAAAAATATTCTTAATTAACTTATAAATTAAAACTATTAATAATTAATTAATGTAATTGATCTCTATGAATGGGTTATTTTAAATTATCTCCCTTATTATGGTTTACTGAATCATAAGGGAAAAGTATTTGATGACTTGCTGTTTGACCATTTTGTAAGAACAGTAAAAATTTGGAAATAAAATTTATTACAAAATAACGTTTTGACTTATTACATAGTAAACGTAATTTTCCTGTTAAATTGAAAAACTTAATTATTTTAATACGCACCCAAACGTGCCAATTTAGTAATTCTCAGATGGGAGATTTCTTAAAAAAGAAAATTTTCAATTCTAAGAAGCTCTAAAACAGCTATTTCAGTGTATTGAAAACCTATCTTAACATAATTTTAAACGAAGACAATCAACAAAATGCGGTTGACTTGGTAGGTCTGCAAATAGGAGGGAAAGAAATTTTACAGCCATATTTTTTCAATGAGGGAGATTCGTACAAATTCATTATATGCGGGGAGAGACAGCACGTGGCTTCCAAATGCAGGAGTCTTCCACGAAATGCGGGAGACTTGGTAGGTCTGCACACCACAATACGAACCACAATCATGGCCATGTAGCTATGCCAGAAAGGAGTATTCATGACTGTGGATTGTTTCTTTCTTGGGGACTTTTTGTAATTTGTTTTTTTAGACTCAGTTGTAGGTACAAATTATTTTTGGTGCAAGAAAGGATAATTAAATTTCTTGTGACCAATATCTTTTTCTAGGTTACTCTTGAAGGAATTCATGTTTTCAGATGTGACGGTTTCTTGGCTGAGCCTGTTCCACAGAATGGTCACTCTGGCATCCATTAGTACCTCCTTGGCCTTTTTGTTTCCTTCACTTGAAGCTTGCATAAATAATTAATAATAAATAAATTTTAAATCATTAAAAGAAATTGCAAAAAATAATGTGATATAAAATACAAATATATAATGATGAAATAAATTTTACACATATTCAATTTTTGAAGAGTTTTATTGTAAGCAAGAGAAAATAGAAAGAAAAAAGAATTAATATGATTTTAATGTTTTGGAATCCATGTGTTGCCAAAAGTTTGACACAGGTAGACCTATATTGAATAGTGTTTGTTTAGAAGGAAGTGGATATTAGATGTCAGCTATTCATTGTAGTGGGGTAGATAAAGGCTTAAAATGGGCCGAACCTGGAACAAATTTGCTATAAGCTGAAATTTGGTCCAAAGTTACCTATATATATATGTACTTTACTTCCACAGGAAAAAAATTTACAGGGCGTCAAAGATAGGGTGTAAAAATCGAAATTTTATCCAAAATCAGAAAATATTGGTGATGCGTGTGTTATGTATCCATGAAAAATTTGTCTGAAACAAACCTTATATGTCACATACTAGCCTGCTAACATGTTTGAGAGATGGTTGATCAGTTTTGGGACTATTGTTCACACAAATCTGTAAATTTCTGAAGAATTACAACACTTTTCTGTTATTTCAATAAAAGCTTCAAAAAAATAAAATAGTCCAGGGCCAATCCAGATTGTGGTACCACCTAAGGTGGCCAAACAATAGTGGTACCAGAATGTTAATAGGGTCAATATGAAACCATTAATATATGATAACCTCTTCAGCCTTGTAGCTTAATTATTTTTTTAATGGAAAATTAAAAATGGCGGATTTCCGCTGTGGTGCCCTAGTCAGAAAAAAATAGATTTCATCAAATATGGGCATATTGTACATCGTTGGAAAGGAAATTTCATGCTGAGTAAAGTTTACAAAAGAACTATATGCCTCAGAGCAAGTCATTTTGAGCTATTTACAATCAAATGTCATAAACCCTTGTTTTAAAAATCAAACACCTGTGTGGACTGATAGCTATGATGTAGGGAGGTAATTATGTATGGATCCGCTCCAAAACTTAATCACTTCTTCCATAGCCTATTTTCCACCCTCCCACAAAATTCTATTGAAATCCATTTAGAACTTTTGGAGATATCATATGGTCAGTCAGAGATCTTTTGGAACTATTGTGTAGTTACGGACAGTTAGCGAGGTTGTAAGGGAGATAATTGCACATTGATCCTGTCCAGAATGTCATGACTACTTTCGTAGCCTATTGCCCCCTCGTCCACAAAATTTCATTGAAATTCATTGAGAACTTTTGGAGATATCATGTGCACAGACAGAGAACTTTTGGAACTATTGTGTGGTTACATACAGTTAACTAGGATGTAGAGGAGATAATTGCACATGGATCCTGTCCAAAATGTCATGACTGCTCTCATAGCCTTTGGCCACTTTTCCACAAAATTTCATAGAAATTCATTTAGAATTTTTGGAGATATCATGTGGACAGAGAGAGAGAACTTTTGAAGATATGTGTGTGGTATGGACAGATAGCTACAATGTCGGGAAGGTAATAGTGCATGGATCCGCTCCAAAATTTAATCACTGTTTTTATAACCTATTGTCCACTCGTCTACAACATTTCATTGAAATTCCGTGAGAACCTTTAGAGATATTGGGTTGACAGAGAAAGAACTTTTGGAGATATTTTGTGGTTGCGGACTGTTAGCCAAGATGTAAGGGAGATAATTTTGTAAGGATCCACTCCAAATTTCATGACTTCTTTCGTTGCCTATTGCTAACCCTTCCACAAAATTTCATTGAAATTCAATGAGAACTTTTGGAGATATCGCATGGACAGACAGATGGAAAGAACAGTATCAAATTTCAAATCAGAGCGTTTTATTTAGTCCTATCTGTTCTTTCCGTCTGACTGGGCAATAGTCTACGAAAGTAGTCATGAAATTTTTGAGCTATTTTTACTAAAACTCAAACAGTCATTGCTGTGCCAGCTTAGTACGAAAGTAAAAAAAAATGTTAGCTTCTTTAGTGGTGATCAGTCAAATCAGTTCTTATGATGCAATCCATTTTTGACGGTTATGTCATCCTACTTTATATCAACCTATGTTTCTTTCCTGCCTTTGATCTCCTGTAAAATCTTTTCCCGTCAATAGAATATACATATTATGTGGACTTTGGATCAAATTTCAGCTTGTAGCAAAATTGTTCCGGGTTCATTGCCCCCACTATTGTACAAAAACCTATGTAGAGATCTTTGTGTTGTTTTTTAAGTTTCTGTGCATATTTTTTATGACTGTTTGTTTCCCTTAACTTGTTATTATTGCTTTTGTTTAATATAAAAGAGAACACATGAAGTAGAAATAAAAGAAAGGCAGATATATTTAAGTAACAATAAATATTTAATAGCACATACATGTTAAATACAGAACAAATTTGATACTTCTTGTTATGAAGCAAATCTTAACCAAATATTAAAAGACAGCATCCTGAAAGGAGATACGAGTAAAAATTAGAATGTATGCATTATTCACCAATGGAAGAATTGGAGAAGAAGATAGCTTCAAAGCAAGTTCATATAATATAATAGTAGTGACTCAATATTATTTACCAAAGAAAGAATTGGTAAGCATAGTTAAATAATTTATTAAGTGGCTAAATGTTATAATCAGCAATTATTATGCAAGAAAGCATTTAAGCATTAGGTACAAGAGTTTGTGAAGTATCCACTAAAATGACTTAGAGAGGATTTAATTTTGTGATGCAAATGTCTAAAGAATATAAGAGAAGTAATGCCATTGAGAAAAAGGATACAAGTCAGTGGAAAAGGATTTTAACTCTTGATATGCAAAGGGGTGTACACTCTGCCATGGCTAGCTAAAAGAGAGCAACGGTATCGTCTGCTTTTGCCTTCTCATAAATAACGTGCAAACCTAGTAGTAAGCAATTTCCTGTTCGCAAAATCTTTGCCAATGATTTCTAAATTTTGTGTTTTCTTCTAGGTTTATTTTAACTTGTATGATTTATTAAAGAACCAATCTAATAATAACTTGGGGAGAAAGTATCTTCATATTTAATCTAAGAACTATGTAAGTCTTATTGTTCAACACGTGATGAAAAATGTATAAGATATTATTTAAGTCATTACAGAACACTGAAAGTTATACCATAGTTAATTTGAGTCACTACAGACTTGATTAAAGTTTTAAATCTATCCTGAGAAATCCTTAGGAAGGCAACCAGTCTAGGAGAAGGACAACTCTTGATTCCAAACCAGGGAGTGGAGCCCCCTTAAGGCGGTTTGATGTCCTTCCAGCAGCCAAGCTGATACTAGACGTATCGCTCTCTGCTTTCCTCTGGACTACATCAGCGAGGCCGAGAGGGGGGATTCTGACGACCGGGCATCCCAGGATCTCCATACGCTTCACCCAGGCTTGTGCCCTGTAGGGGACACTCCAGTCTCGTTCTATTGTCTGTAGAGACAAAACGGAGGCCATTCATTAAGTTTTGACTAGTTTTTCTTTTCATCTTATTTTTGGTGCTTTTTTATTGCCATGCTCAAGTCATTTTATATTGCATGACCCTTAAGCAACATGGATTGGAAATAAAGAATTAGCCTACAATATATTCTGCTATTGAGCATATGGTATTAAGAAGACAATTCGAAAAGTGAAAATGATGTAATTAAGCATATTTATTTTCTTCATAATTACTTTTTTCAATCAACTAATATGGACATATTACAATATATATTTAATTTCTAGTTTCAATTTCAAGAAAGAAACAATCTAAAAACATGGCTGCAAAGTATTACATTTTTTAAGTATCATGAAAAAGATTTGAGAGGATAGAGATGATACAGAAAAGAATAA
>VCCN01004626.1:52065-62105 GCA_006491835.1 Architeuthis dux | reverse complement strand
TGCTGCCAAAAGACGTTGTTCATGTGACGGTTTCTATTGAGTCACTAACCAGAACTTTTTTATTTTCCCTTATTTTTGTACTTATAAATTGAGGTTCCAGCAGTGGGACTAAATTGTTTAATTGCATCTAACTAAAAGAACATTCTCATTCTTGTCTCATAGTTTGGAAAAATTTTGTTTGATTATAAAAAGAAATATATGACGTTGAATGAATTGAAGATGTTTAAGATCAGTTTTGTTTTTCTTTACAGGAGAAGATTAATGGTCAATTAGAACAATCTGTCCAGGAAAACAAAATCTTGCGACTGAAACTGGCAAACCTTGAAGCCAAATCAACATCTGAAATACAGTTATCAGCAGATCAGGCTCAGTTTGGTAAGTCTTGATCCATGATTTTGAGCAGGCTGGGATCAAAATGGAAAAAATATTCAAATGGTTCTTCTGACGATTGAACTCCTTCTTGTTATTTGTGTTGTAAACGCGACGTTTCGGCCGATCCATTCTTCGGCCTTCTTCAGGTGGTGGCTTCCACTTCTCAACAAATCTAAACCCGACAGGACAAAGACACAGAAACACCCGGGCCATGTGCTATAAGGGCTACCCCTCTTTAAACACAATTTCTGCTTAACCCATCACACTCGAATTTTACACTTGAAGAAGGCCGAAGAATGGATCGAAATATCGTGTTTACAACACAAATAACAAGGAGTTCAATCGTCCGAAGAACCATTTGAATATTAATGACCCTTCTCAAAACTATAGGAAAAAATATTTTTACAAATAAATGTGTGAAAAACAAGAAAGTAATGTGATCTGGCATTCTTCACTTGCATTTGAGCCGTAACTGTTCAGCATTAGAATTGACAAAAGAGTAAAGTAAAAAAAATGAATCAAAGATATAGATGAAAAGCAAAATAATAAATGTTTGTTTTTAGGGTTAATTTATGTTTAGTTGGGATTATTTGAGTTTTTTACTTTTAAAATTTCTTCATCTTGATATTTAAAAAGAATTTTCAATTGTGCTCTACCCAAGCAGGGGGTGGTGGGTCTGGATCCCTCTTCCCTGGATCTGCCCCTGTGAAGTACTAAGTGGTTTCTCAGTTCAACAACTGAGAAACCACATAGTACTTCACAACAATTAAGTAAAAAATAAACCCAAAGAAATTCACCACAGAACCAATAAAAATTTTTTAATAAAAACTAAGACAGAAGACACCTTACTTATATTAGTTGAAAAACAAAATAATAAAGTTTTGTTTTTAAGGTTAATTTATGATTACTTTGGATTATTTTTTATCTATAAAATTTGCCCAAGCACGGGTGGGATGTGGGTCTGGATCCCCTGGACTCTTTCCTTGATCCGAACCTGTTATCTCTCAGTGATATTTCTAAAAAATGCCAGGAAGATGTACATTTTAAAGCTTTTTCAAAGATGTCTAGAGGAATCAATGAACCCAGAAATCCTGATTGTATTTTTGTGTATTTTCTCTAGAGCAACTACAGAAGCAGAACCAGGACCTTTGTAAAGATGTTGAAATGCTACAGAGCCGACTGCAGCAGTACGATCAAATGCAGGCTCTTGCAGACATGTTAAAAGACAGCCACAGGTAAGTAGCAAGATGTTTATTAGAAACTGTCAACATAGGTTTCTTCAGTTTTTAAGTGGGTCTGGCTGGATGGCTGGCATCACGTGCACAGACCGCACCAATGGAGCTAGAGGGCTGAAAATTTAAACATTTACTCCTTATTATGTCTAGAAAAAAATTTTTTTTGTTTTTTAACCCCGTTAATGTAAGGTGTCAGATGTCAGATTCTCATTGTGTGCAGGCGTCAACATTGACCATATTGTGAGAGGGGAAGCCACGTCAGACAACGCTCTCCAAAACTAAACAAAAAACGATTTTGGACACCTTGAGTAAGTATCCTGGTCTCTATGAAAGTTTTTATAGACCTTGTAGAAACCACAGCTCAATAAAACTCACTTGATTATCTGAAACGGCTGTCTTTATGATTGTTTTGTGTGTAGACTTTGTTTTCCTAGATTTCGATTTTAGCCGAGTGCAGCTCAAGGCCAAATGGAAGAAAATGGAGCAAGAAAGATTGTGTTGTGCCAATCTTTAAAGTGGGGAGGGCATATCTGCCTTGAAAATCAGCGTTTGAAATCTTGACTTTTACCTGGGCTTGAACACTGACCTCTGGCACTAACAGACTATTTTATTTCTTTTCTCAATCACTTTTTAATTTATTTTGATTTTTTAACAAAATTATTCAAATCCTTGCATTCGACTTGACAAGATTGAAATATCTTCATTATTTATGTATTATGTTATCATGAAGTTGAATTATTTTATTTCTTTTTGATAATGTTTTCATCTTTTCCAAAACCAGTTCTCTTATCCGAGCCAATAACCATTTGATGTCTGAGATTGAGGAATCCAAGACGCGTCATTCGGCCGAAGTGCATCAATTGCAGTGGAACTATGAGCAGCTGCGACAGACAATGACAGCATTGGAGTGCATCTCTGAGAATCCTCCGAGCGAGACTGGATCTCTGCTCTCATTGGCCGCTGAGTCAATGAGCAAGGCTTCTGTGAAACTCTATGATAGTGATGAGAGAGAAGGTCGCTAGCTCTTTAGTAGTTCTCTTGGCATCACCAAACTCCGTCCTGTTGGATCTGACCCAGGGTTCTTCATGCTCGAACTTCTGCGTGCTGGCATTCAGGGTTGCCAGATTGGGCTACTAGGGGAAATAACCCAAGCTTTATCTCCAAGACTTACCCAACACAGGCACTGGAATATCTTCGAATTTGGGAATTGAGCAAGTCTGGAGGCAAAGGCAGTGTTGCCAACTCAAAAAATAATTTTGCTAGTTTGACTGCTAAATCTTTTTAAAATGGCCAGAAATGGCCAAAAAACACCCAAAATACACTAAATATGGTTAAAAAATGGCCGAAAAGGCCAACATCTTTAAGTGCAAACAAACTAATTTAGCACTTTTTTGCACTACCAAAACAAAAAACACTGAATTTAGTGCAAAACGTGCTAAATCAGCAACACTGAGCAGAGGTTCAATACCAGCCTCAAGCCTGTATTGGGTAAGTCCTGGAGATAAATTTTAGGTTATACCCCTTTGCAGTCCAATCTCACAACCCTGGGTGGCACATCTGGGAAGACTATATCTACTCTACATGAATGAATGGGGGTGTGTGTATTTTAAATTCTTTCCTGAAAAATGCCTGGATTTATTTCAACTGAAATTTCTATATTGTAATTCCTCAAATTGAAGAGTTACCAAAAAAATTGCATTAACTTCTGGATGGCTTCATATCTGGGAATGCAGGTACTCTCCGCTTTTCGAAAGTTTGCTCTGCACGGCTTCGCTTTTACAAAAGATCTACATTAATACAAGTTTCCCTCGCTATCTGAAATGGCATAAAGCGAAGAAGCCATTACCATTAATTTATATGCAAAAAAAAACTGAGCGTTCCCAGACCCCAAAAGTAATCTTCTTCTATGTCTGCCTGCCTCAATATGGAAGGTCGAGGTTCGTTGTCTGCTGTGGCTGATGTGGAAAGCTTGAAATATGAAAATAGTTTTTTCTATCTTACAGGTTTTTGTTGGCACACAAAACATCCTGCAAGCCTGCCTTTAACCTAAGTGCCTTTCGAAATTCGAGTTCTACTTTTTTGCAATCATTGCAGTACTGTCAATCGTAGTGAAAATCTCATGCAAGGTTATTTTTGGGGTCTGGGAATACTCAGAAAATTTTCCCATATAAAGTAATTTTAATTGCTTCTTCTCTTTGCGCCATTTCGGATTACGAAAGGTTCCATATGAACGCTCTACTTTTGCATAGCGTGGAAACCCAGTGTTGCCAACATAAAAAATATTTTCGCGCTATTTTAACTGCCAAAAAGTGCAAAAAAAGCGCAAAATCTTTGCCAGAAATGGCCAAAAAGATGCTAAAAATAGCCAGAAAATGGCCATAAACGGCCAAAATGTTTTAGGTGAAAACGTGCTAATTTACCGCTTTTTGCAATGCCAAACACTGTAAATCTAGTGTGAAACGCACTAAATTGGCAACACTGTGGAAACCTGTGCCATGTCTTCTCTCTCACTTTGTTTGTGTCTCTGAAAATACTCAGTTTTATTTCAGTCAAAATTTCTCATCTACACATTCTATCTCTCCAGATTTCTAAAGAGTTCTAAAAATGTTGTATTATCTTGGGGGTGGCGGGAAGCTTACATTACTCATAGAACTTTCTCCATTTCAGAATCTCAAAATGATTTCCTTACCATTTTGTCCTTTTTCACCTGGATAGTCAGCATCAAAAATGTCTTTTCACAATGCAAAGCTATTTTGAATCCGTTAAACGGTGCTAGGAAAATTTGGTCTCAGAAAATTCGGTCATGGGAAATTTGGTCTCAAAAGTTATGGAAATATTATTTTAAAAAAAAGGAAATTAAAGGGACAAGTCTGGTTAGTCACTCAATAGAAACCGTCACATGAACAACATCATTTGGCAGCATGCTGTGTTGGGGTGATCAATAAAAAAAATTAGAAAAAGGTTGGATGAATGAATAATTTACTTCTCTTGCCTTTTGTTGGGCAGTGATCACTAAAAAGTCTGAATTTTCAAAAAACAAGTGTGAATGCTGCCGGACACAAAACTAAGGGACCAATTTACTTTCATTGCAAATTGAACCCACCCACTAAAAACCCTTTTTTTGGCAGGTGGGGGGGAGATTTTAAACAAAAAAAATCGTTTTTTCTAGAGCCAGCCAGACAAGATTT
Source organism: Architeuthis dux (assembly GCA_006491835.1). Classification (NCBI taxonomy): domain Eukaryota; kingdom Metazoa; phylum Mollusca; class Cephalopoda; order Oegopsida; family Architeuthidae; genus Architeuthis; species Architeuthis dux. The sequence goes on along the minus strand of VCCN01004626.1, from coordinate 57,310 downwards.
GGTTGTTGGTTTCTGGTTTCTGGTTTCTAATAGGAATTAATGGAAGACCATTAAAGAAATTTTGATGGTTTTTACCATTGAAAATAAAAATGTAGGAATTAATGAGACACCATTATAATAGTAAGCTTTAATAAAAATTGTAATTTAAAAATAAAAGATTTGGTCTAAGAAAATTTGGTCTCAGAAAGTTCAGTCTTAAATGTTATTATATATAGACCGAATTTTCCAGACCAAATTTTCCAGACCAAATTTTCCAGACCAAATTTTCCAGACCGAATTTTCCAGACCAAATTTTCCAGACCGAATTTTCCAGACCAAATTTTCCAGACCGAATTTTCCAGACCAAATTTTCCAGACCGAATTTTCCAGACCAAATTTTCTAAGGCCAAATCTTCTAAGACGGAATTTTCTGACCACTCAATTAAACATTTTCTACCTTAAGTGCCTCATGAAATATTTTTTCTCTTATGATTGGCCATCTCTGCCAAGCAAGACTAATTTTGGCTGGATTTTACAATATCTGTCCGTTAAGTATCCATCCATTTAATATTAACCAAAGAATAAATGGCACCTTAGTCCTCTTCAAAGTATTCTCATTAGGACCTCATACACTTATCCCAGTGTTTCTTCCACTTTTAAAAACAGTCTACAAAGTCCTTTTTCGGGATTGCCCTCAGCTGCTTTGTCGCGTTCTCTTTAATCTTGTCCAAGATTTGAAATCTCCTCCCTTTCTAGGGCAAAAAGCCAGAGGTCATAGAGAGCCAAATCTGGACTGTTGGGGAGCTGATAGACCTGGATGATGGAATGTTTTGCTAAAAAAAACTCAGCAACGAGACATGAAGAATGGGCAGGCTTGGTTATTGTGAACACAACGGTAACACAATACACGTACTCACTCAATATATTTATTTGCCGACTGAGTTACTCCACAGGAGAGTGTCTGTTCATGCATGCGCAACAAGGTCCCCTCTGGTGGCCGCGCTACTGGTTCTCGAGATATTCAAAATGGCTGGATACTTTCCGGACATGCCTAGTATTTGCCAACTTTTGCATTTTCTTCCACTCACAATCTCTTCATCTCCTTTTCTCTTTGACTCTCCACATTTTATTTGTTTCCCTATAAATTATTGATTTGAATTCTTTTCTGGTCACAGTGTTCTGACAACGATGTGAATAAAGAATGAAACCACACTTTCTTTATTTATCAAATATTGATTACACGCAAGCATGCTTTTTGGAGTTACTTTCATTATTTATGTTTCAAAATTGATGAATAATAATTTTGAGGTTATATTTATATGTGCAGCTCACATTGTATATAATAAGATGCATTATATTCATTATGTAAGATTTTTGTTCAATAAAGTTAATGTTGAAAACAAACTGACTTTTATTTTTACTTAACAAACTGAATGAACACTTTCAATTACCCAATATATTAACCATTTTCAGTTCTGTAGAATATATCAATTTTCAGGTCATAATTTAGGTTGTGACTTACACACAAGTACTGTATATTCTTGAATATAAGACAAGTTCTTTTTACTAAAAGAAATGGCCCAAAATCAGTTTTTACTCAGGTCAGTCAAAAATGACCAATACTTCTGCCTATATGAATACAGCATCAATAGATACAATGCATATTAGCAGGCGATAATGCCCATTGTTTTAACTCAATTCATTACCTTTGTTTTGTATGAGATGCTATGTGAGTACTATACAGTGATAAAAGAAATTCATGTTTTGGTGACAGCTGACCAAGTGCCATGAGGGGTTATCTTTCATGACAACGTTATGGCAAAATAATGAACTCGGCTTATATTTGAGTCTGTTGATTTTCTGAAATTTTAAGCTCAATTCTGAACTCGTCTTATACTCACAGTTGATTTATATTACAAAATATACTACTTTACAGTGTGTGTCACACTGATATAAGCTTAATAAATAATACAGATTTTTAATGGGAGCAAATAACCTTCCTCAATACATAAGGATACCTTGTTCAACCAAATAAAAATTCTTTATTCAATACATTATACCTTGTCCAACAAATGAAAATACCTTATTAAATACATTATACCTTGTTCAACAAATAAAAATACTTTATTCAGTACATTATACCTTGTTCATTAAATGAAAATACCTTATTAAATACATAAGAATACCTTGTTCAACAAATGAAAATACCCATATGTATCCCATGTACCTACACACCAGAAGCCCTTACACTTATTTCAAAACAGATTATTCTCCTCTCTTTAAAAAAAGGTCAGACCGAAAGTTTAATTTCAAATTAAGTTGGCAGTCTTAAAATTAATATAATAATTTTACTTATAAAATTCTTGTCTATTCGAGGTTAACAGTGAAATTTACTTGAAATGTAAGAGTTGCCTCCCTTGAAACACTTTACCTATAGGACGGTTATACTTGTACCCTTCCGCACTTCTGGCGTCAAGGGGAGATAACCCCTTTTGTCAAATAAAGATATTTTATTATAAATCATTATTATTAATTTTATGACAACTTTTTACTTTACTTGGTTCAATCAAATATGACAGGTGAAGATATTACAATTCAAAACCTCAATTATCAAAAAAAGAAATGGAATTGAAAAAATCCTTGGGTATTTGTTCGAAAAAAATGCTAATCTATTTGTACCTGTTCAGTATATGATGACCAGTATATAGCTGTTGATTGAACCGTGTCATGGTTCACATGGGGACAACAGCTTTCAGCTGCTACTGCCTAGAAAAATCAGAGTTATGCACTGAAAATCAGGAAGGAAAGTATTGTCAGTAGTCAGGAATTAAAGCAAATGTTACTGACAGAATAAAGCTCTGTACAACAGATGAACATTTAAAATAGAAATACATTGTAAAAGATTTTATTGTAAAATGCATTGTAAATGAGGAAAAAAGCGATTGTCAGTGGTCACAAATTAATGCAAGTATTACTGACATAATAGGGCTATGATATGTATAAGAGATAAATATTTACTATAAAAATGTACTGTAAATGATTTTACTATAGAAATGCATTGGACATGATTTTACTATAGAAATGCATTGTAAATGATTTTACTATAGAAATGCATTGTAAATGATTTTACTATAGAAATGTACTGTAAATAATTTTACTATAGAAATGCATTGGACATGGTTTTACTATAGAAATGCATTGTAAATTAGGAAAAAGTGATTATCAGTGATCAGAAATGAATGCAATCATTACTGACATAATAGGGCTATTATATGTATAATAAATAAACATTTATTATAGAAATGCATTGCAAATCCTTTTACTAAAGAAATGCATTGGAAATAAGGGAAAATAATTGTTAGTTGTCAGGAATTAATGCAAGCGTTACTGACAGAATAGTGCTATTATGTGTATTACGATTTATACCAGTAACGCATGTTTCAGTCTCCCACTTTTAAAAATAACAAGCCTGGCTGCTTCAGAGTCTGCTCCTACTTCTTCTTCCTTGTGTAATTCTACTATAAATTTTGGAGGTATGTAAGACTTGTCAGTTTAGCGCAGGTGGTAACACACCAAGCTAAAAGTCACTTGATTTCGAGTTTAAATCTCGGTAGTTACATTTTAATTTTATATGTCAGTTTATTCCCCTACTTTTGGTGAGAATTGTTCTTGTTCTTGTTCTTGTTACATAGTAAAGTAAAGTCAACTCTGAGTTTGACAAAAAATCATAAAGATTACCAAATAATTTTGGAATGCAATGTGAAGACCTTTCTAATTTGTGTGTCGGTCTATGTATGTCCTTACTAAATGTGTGGTTTATGTGCGTCTTTTATTGATAGGCCTATGTTTGTCTTAAAGTTAATTCTCTTTCACACATTTTCTCAGCCAACAACTGGAAATGCATCATTACAAACAGTCAATTAAATTTTGTGATATATTCATTGTATATTTCTCTAAATTTATTCTACGTATCTGTAACCAAAATAAGCAATCCCAATAACAATTAAGGGGAGACTACTGACTGACAAGTCGACTGTTTCAAGATTTTTATAAGTAAGATTATTTACCTCTGCCAACGAAGTTGGAGAGGTATATGTATTTGGTCGTGTCTTTCCATTTGTCTGTCTGTACGTCTGTCTGTACGTCTGTCTGTACGTCCACACGATATCTCAAAAGAAACTCAATGAATTCCAATTGAATTTAGTGTAACGGTGGGAAATGGGGCAAGGAAGAGTTGATTAAATTTTTGGGTGGATCCATGCACAATTACCTCCCCTACGTCGTAGTTATATGTCCACACCACATAATATCGTCAATATTCCATGTCTGTCCACACGACACCTCCAAAAGTTCTCCATGAATTTTAATGAAATTGTATGAATGGGTGGGCAATTAGTCCCTCTGACAGCGGCGTTGGCAGATGTATGCGCTCTCTGAGTGCTTTCTAGTTATATTAATTTTAAGATTGCCAACTTAATTTGAAATTAAAACGTTCGGTCTAACTTTAAAAAAAAAAAAAGGATGAGAATTATCTGTTTTTAGATTTAATAATAATAGCTGAACTAATAATTTTACTAGGTGTAAATCCAGTATAAGGCCACAACCACACTAAAAGTATCTTGTATTATATGAAAAACATCCGCAGACCACAGGTAATGCCAGGATTTTCATTTTTTACTGCTTATTTGAACCTTTGGACAGTTCTTTAAATTGAATTTCAAATGTCATACACCGCTTTTAATGTCAGTAAGTGTGTATGCATATTTATTCATAACAGTTGTAACAATTTATGAAATAACTCTTATATATGCCTCTCTATATATCTATGTATCTCTGTCTGCCTGTCTCTCTCTATATATATATTCGACAATATGTGGGTAAAATGACAAGGTCGTAAGGCTCGTGGTACAAATAATATTCTTATTCCAACGTTTTGTCCCTTTTGGACATCATCAGGGAATGACGGTTGACACAAAAAGTTCTGGTATTTATATGGGTGGTTTTGAGTGTGGTTGGGTAGCATCCTAATACGTTCTACACTTCCCACCCAATCATCTTGATAAGTAACGAACATTTATTTCATAGATGCGAATTATTATGTAACTTTGTCGTAATTTCTCAAGAAACTATTCTGGAATCTATACATCTAAAGACCATAGTCACCAAATTTGTTTGCTTGTTTGTTTGTCTGTTCACGTCACGGTGAATAAATCAGTTTTACTCTCTTCTTCTCTTTAAAGATGATTAAAGAGAGGAAGAGAGGAAG
>VCCN01004625.1:1823218-1836391 GCA_006491835.1 Architeuthis dux | reverse complement strand
GGGTTTTTTTTTTCCTTCTCTAAAGTGTAGTAAAAGGTTTTAACCTGTGCTATGATAAAAAGTATTTTAGCATTTAGAAATAAAAGATTTTCTTTTTACTCGCCATTTGATAAATATCATAAAGTATTTGTTACCCATGAAAAGAATTTACATATTTATTTGAATTTTTATGACATGATTTGGTAAAAATATCTACCTGTGTGTCCGTGTGGTTTCTTCACATTCTCTTACTAACTTTAAAAACTTGATAGTTCACTACTTCAAAGCTATTAATAGTGTAAATAAATATTTACGTCTTATCAATTTGATCTGAGATTTTATTATAAAGTGACTGAATTCATTCGAGTGGGAGAGTATATTGTTTCAAATGGTGGGTAAGGAGATATTTTTTACCAGCAAAACTGTTACCTTTAGTGGACAGAGAAACAAACAGAAGTCACAATGTTGACAACCAATTGGACTGTTGATTTTTAAATGCATACTTTGTCTATATTTATATATTTAGTGGTCTCTTTTTATTTTCTAACAAAAAGAGGTAGAAAGGTAGGGGGGGGTCAGTATCCCCCCCCCTCCAGCTTTTACAGCTGCAGGTTAACTTGTCAGCTGAGACCAGTTATAGAGTTGTGTGTGTGTTGATAGATGTGTATATGTGATTGTATTCGTACATTGGTTTATAAATATATACAAAACGCTTTTGAAGATTTTAGGGTCAAAGTGAATACAAATAACTACGAAGCAACTTTATGAAAGTTAAATGCACCTGCCTTGGACTCTGTGAAATCCACATATTGTTTCTCTTCACATAAAAATTGCTGGCCCAACTATTTTGACTTGTCTGTGTCAAAATAACAGCTGTTTTGCAGTGTGACCCAATGAGTCACATTTTGTGCTGGGAATTGTCACAATCTCCTAAACAGTTGCATTAACTAAGGACATGATTTTAAAATTGCTCTCCTCCAATGGTCTCTTGGTGAATTTTAAATGGGACAATAGTTTTAAGAATCCGTTATATACAAGGTCTGTCCAGAGAGTATCCAGTCATTTGATAGCCTACCTAGGGTGATAACACCTTAGTCCTCTTCAAAGTACTCCTCTTGGGACCTCACACATTTATTCCAGCATCCCGTCCACTTCTTCAAAACAAAAGTCGTCTTTCAGGATCGCCATCAACTGCCTCGTCGTATTCTCCTTAATCTTGTCCACGGTTCATTTTAGCTTTGGGGAAAAAGCCAGAAGTCACAGGGAATCAAATCTGGACTGTATGGGGGGGGGACAGACAGACAGACAGACAGACCTGGGTGATGCAAAGTAAGACGTGATGAATGACATCGCTCAGTCGTTGTGAATGTGACTGTCACGTCGTACACTCAATGCCGTTAGACTTCTGACTGAGCAACCCCATGGGAAAGTTTGATCGGGCTTGCGCATTAAGGTCCCCTCTAATTTGTTACATCAAGGCTGCGCAATCGGTTCTCGATATATTCAAAATGGCTGAAAGCTTTCCAGATAGACCTTATATAAGGCACTGGATACTGGTTAACAAAATATGACACCAGGCAGGCAGGAATCCCAAGAAAAAGGGATGCCAGTTTGAATCTCGATGGTAGCCTTTTCATTATTTGCGATTCACGCTGCTTACTCACAATCAAAGAATGACAGTCAGAGAGTTGTGATAAAAAGCATCAGAAATAAGATGAAAGAAATACTAAGCGAAAAATTAATAACCGACAATGCTTGATCTAATAAATTTAAATAGTATTACTACTAATACTACTAGTGTATGTAAACAAAGACAGCAGTGTATCAAGCGTTCAAGGAAAATAAAGAATGAAAGCTATATGGTTAGATTTAAATTTCTGTAACATGTTGGCCTTCAATGGTCTAGTCGGTAAGACAGCCGCTCTAAACAGGCACTGCCCTGTCGGCTTGGACATGGAATGCGCCAACTGCATCCCCTGCAGAGGGGTAGGACCACCCCCAACCAGGGGCCATTTGTTCTTCACCAAAGTCACAATACTCTGGTGAAAGATTACTTTTCCTTAACTCGCAAAACTTTTTTTTTTTTTTTTTTTTTTTTTTTTTTTTAGATTTTAAAATTTTAAACAGATTTCAGCATTAAATGACCCATCAAGTGTTGATATGCCGCTAAACAAATCCATCTAAACAGGCAGGCTTTCCAAGAAAAGGATGTGAACTGAACTGCCTTGCTTACTAACAAACATAGAATGACAGTCTGAGAGTTGCGATAAAAAGCAACAGAAATAAGATGAAAGAATATTAGTCGGAAGTTATAATGACTCTGATTTTGATATTCAGGTCACCATCTCTGAATTTTTCTTTATGTAAGATTAAAACATTATTTAGAATAATAATTTTAAAATATGAAGCTATATGAATTTCATTCTCATTTTAAACTCTCACATGATAAACTATTATTGGGGGGGGGGAGAAAAAAAAAGTACCATTATTAATTTCAAATTATGATTTCAAAATGTGACATTGGCCCTATTCTGCAAGCTCACAATCCCCATCCCCACGTAACATGCCTGCAAATGTGAATTCAATCATTTCATTACAAGGTGTGAATCCAATGTTCTAACATTTTTGGGATATTTGCCACATTTGACAGTATTTGATATCCTTTGAGTTGTAGTTGAATCTGTTTTGTATACTTGCGTCCAGGTTACATTCTGTTAGTATGGATGCAACTCGATCTGGGCGTAAGTCGATCATTATAGGACTAAGTAATGTATACGCACTGCATAACATAAGATACCATGACACACACATATTTACCTAAACTTCTATATTGTACATGCGTCTTCCTTGCCTTTCTGAAGAGAAAGGAACAAATGTCATCTATTACATTTCTTTCACCAAGTCATTAGCTCAATCCAGCAAGGTGTCCGCTCTTTTACCTTCACCTTCTGTGTCTGAAGGACTTGAAACAAACTTGATGTATATATTGCATTCTCTTTAGCAAGCTAACAATAACATGACAGAAATTTTCATTCACAGTTAATGGGTTTTAAGCTCTTACGGGATGTATCTGCGATCGGACGTAAGTCAGTCGATACATGACTGTATAGGATTCTTGTAGAAATGCTAATCCATAATCTGCTTAATACACACAAAGAACTATCTCTGTGACACTGATTTCTTGAATAAAGGTAGAACTTCTCTAATTTGAATTTAAAGTCTTCAAATTTAAGAGTTTTGTCAATCTTGGAGTATGTGGAACTCCATGCACCTACTGAAAGAAAGCTAAGGAAACTTAAACTTTGGCCTCAGACTGTTGTGAACAGAAGTTTTTATCAGTACAGTAATGATTTCATATGGAATGTCTTTTCATATCTGTATTCTTTGTCTCTATTGAATCACTGTAGCCACGATGACCTACCGACCAAAAAACATGTTGGCTAGGTATTCTTCCCTTTTCACTCATCTGTCCGTCCATTGCAGTGCTCCTGATCACATTTTTTGGCATAGAGCCTTGAAGTTTTACATGTGTAGTCCAGTAGCCACCTTCAAAAACGTGTTTTTAAATTTGTCTCTTTTCATTTTGTTTTTCATTTGTTTACAATAATAATCCATTGTGAAATGCATACATATATTTCCCCATCCCCATTAGGCTTTTGTGGAATAGCATGGTTAGAGAGTGATAGTGATAGAGTGAATGAGTATATGTGGTTTGTTGTTTGTTTTGTTTTTTAAATAAATATTTCATTTTTCTTTTTTTTTTTTTTCTTTTTTTTTCTTTTTCTTTTTTTTTCCCTTACTGGTTTTGTAATACCTGTTTCTATTTGAAATTGACAACACTAGTCGCTTGGGTGTCGGCGCTTTTGATATCACCAAGCCGATGTAATCTTGTATCACTGTCCCAAGAGTCGGAGTGGGGTTGGTGGCTTAATAAAGTCTAGAAAGATAAGCCTAGAGAGTTGGGGGTTTGTGACAAAACTGTAGCAACTAGGCTATGGTGATTCATTTTTAGGCAGAGGTGGCAAACTATCTTTAACTCCCAACTACTTCACCCCGATGTAGCTTGAATGAAGTTAAACAACAAAAGTTAATGATCTATAGTATTTTTAACCTGGGCAGCTCCAAACAACCTTGCTAGTTATATTTAGGTCATCTTGTCTGTAGTCGTTTTGTTAAATCCTATATATTGTCATTGACATTGTAGCAGTGACAAGTACCACGGCTGTGAGCCCATGCAACAAATAGCTGTCCTTAGTGTTCTGATGTCATCAACTAAATAGTTTTAATTAAAAGCAAACAGACTGCTCCCCTTCTTTTCAACAATTACTCATAACTGTTCATCTTTATCATCAAAGCTTGACATATTTGGAATTACAGAAAGGTTTTGAATTTTAACTGCTTTGTGATGAATACAAAAGCTATGTTGCAATGTTTTATTTATATCTTGAATATTATACTATAACTATTCTATTGCTAAACGGTATATCTATGAGTGGAAATCTAAAGCACTGTAGTATCTGAAAAAAAACTCATGGGGATATAAGGGGCAACAAAGCTATATATAATAGAATAAAAATATCCAGTTATAACTATTGGCAATCTGTTAAGATTGATTGATTTGTCTAGTGGCATATCAAACCCTTGATGGGTCATTTAATGCCAAAATCAGTTTAAAATTCCCCCCAAAATAGTCTTCTTGTGAAAGGTTATTTTTTTTTTTTTTTAACTAGTCTTGCGACTTTGCTGAAAGGTTCTTTTTTAAATTTTCTTTTTCTTTTATTTGTGTCTTGTGGCTCTTGTGAAAGAACAGGTGGCCCCTCTCTGCAGGGGATGCAGTCCGCACATTCTAGGCCCCAGCCGACAGGGCTGAGCCCCTGTTTGAGGGGGGTCTTCACCCTCTGCAGGGGATGCAGTCGGCGTATTCTAGGCCCCAGCCGACAGGGCCAGTCTGTTAAGAAAACTACAATATCTGCTGAGTGAAACTATAATACTTTTTATAAGCTTTGTCTGGACGATAAAACATTTGATATTTCAGAAACTGAATCTTTTCTTTGTTTTCTTTTTTCCAGAATGAGATCACCAAAATCCTTAATTTGGGTGTTTCTAGCGACCGCATAATCTATGCCAACCCTTGTAAACAAAAATCTTTTATCAGGTTTGCTGCAAAGCACGATGTCTCATTAACGACCTTTGACAATGAAGCTGAGCTCTACAAGATGAAAGAGCTCTACCCTGATGCGAGGTAAGACTCCTTGGCTTGAATACTCGTGTGCCATAATCGGACCACTATTCCATCTAGTCGATAGGATATCTTCAACCAAATTTGAGCCTGATGGGGCTCCATAATTCAATTTGGCTACTAAAAACAAACTAGAATGGTACCTGTACCTATGATGTTAATTTTTGCTTTGTTCAGAATATAAGCTGAAATAGGCCCAATAATTACAATTCACTTAATTACATTGGATAGATTTATTGTATCAAATTTCTTATTGGTCTAATAATAATTTTCAATAAAATCACTTACAAGCAGGGCTGCCAACAGCTTTTCTTAAGAAAACCAAGATCCCACACTCAAATAAACCCAGATTCTACACAAAAAACCCAGAACATATAACTCAAAAAGACAGTTTTAAAATAAATTATTTATTAACAGCCACTAGTTACCTGTTAAATTGTTTAAAATAAATGTTACTGCCTTCACAAGGGAAGTAACCGGATACTTTGAATCTATACTTTCATACGAATGGTGGAAAGAAAGGGTCCAGTTTAGCATTATAGTTCCCCCAAGAAAAACCTTAAAAATTGTTGATTTTTTTTTTTTCCCCCTCCATAAACTGACAAATTTCTTGAGGGAACGAAAGTCTTATGGATTGAAAGCATAAAACATTACTTGCAAAAAACTTTTTTTCTATTTTTAAGAGGCCGGACCCTGTTCGTTCAGTAGTGCCGTTCTCAGTTGAAGATGAAAAGGCAAAGTGAGGAAAGGTTGTTTGTTTTATAACGTGAGAGGAAATAAATTTGACGAAACTCATATTGTGAAAAATAGAAATATATGCAAATTTTATATACATTTAACAAACATTTTTGGATACATAATATGGAGGTTAGTGCAGAGTCCGTATAATGTGAAATACTGAAAAAAAAAAAAAAAAAAAAAATTTCTGAGTTGACAAAAAAAAAATCGTTTCTGGTTGCTACTCAACAGATTTAAGTAATAAAAACCTTGTGAAACTAATGTATACAAAAACTTAAATTTTAAAATGAAAAAAAACCCAGTAACCCAGACAGGTGTAGAAAACCCCAGATCTGGGTTTAAAAACAAAGTGCTGGCAGCCTTGCTTTACAAGGTGTCCCAAAAACACATATACTTCAAGCATTCTTGAACATTTATTAAGTCTTTTAAACAAGATGTATGGCTATTGTGTCTAAATATCATTAAAATTCACCAAGAACTGTTGGAGATATTGTTGGGACAAAAGTGATTTTTAGACCAATGTGATTTTAGACAAAACTGATACTTGCTAAAGTGTTTATTTTCTCTTGGTTTTAAATTAAATTAAATTAAATTAAATATTTTGTCTTGTCCATTTCTAATGCCCGTCTTCATCTGCAAAAGAAAACAGTGTAGAGTTTGAACAGTTTCTTTACATTCTCTTACTTACTCTAAGACTTAATAGTTCACTACTTCAAAGCTGTTAATAGTGTAAATAAATATTTACGTCTTATAAATTTCATCTGAAGTTTTATTAAAAAGTGACTGAACTATTGTTTCAAATGGTGGGTTAGATATTTTAATCAGCCAAATTGTTACCTGTAAGTGGAAGAGTCCATTGTTATGGACAGAAACAAATAGAAGTCAGTTCATTATATAAACAAACTTAGTTGATCCCTGTGAAAAAATTAGATTTGAATTTCTGAGGTGGGTTTTTTTTTTTTTTTTTTTTTTTTTTTTTTTTCCTTAGAAACTACTTAACTCATTTCAGTGGAAGTGTCCATAGTTTCAAATGGTGGGTAGGAGATATTTTTATATCAGAATTGTTACCTTTTAAATGGAAGAGTCCATAGTTATGGACAGAGAAACCAACAGAAAGTCGCACTGTTCAGTATATAAACAAATAATCAATCATTTAAGGTACATTTTCTTTGTTTCTTGCACTCCACTTACTGTAAAAATTAGACTAATTATCAGGATCATCCAACTCAACATTTTTTTTTTAGTTGAAACATATGGGTTACAATACTTTCGTCTACATCACTTTAGAAAATATCACTTTGGTCTAAAATCACATTGGTCTAAAACCCACTTTTGTCCCCACAATATCTCCAAATGTTCTCAATGAATTTCAATGACATTTTGTCAAATGGTGGGCCATTGGCTAAGGAAGAATTGAGGAAATTTTGGGGCGGATCCAAGGATTTTTCTTCTTTTTTTTTTTTTTTTTTTTTTTTTTTTTTTTTTTAAATTATATTGTGAGGGGAAACATTCCTGGATCCCTCCCAAAATTTAAGAAAAAAATATCTCGATCAAAAAAAAAAACAACCTGGATCCACCCCAAAATTTCATCAATTCTTCCTTAGCCAATGTCCCACCATTTGACAAAATATCATTAACATTCACCAAGAACTGTTGGAGATATTGTTGGGACAAAAGTGATTTTTAGACCAATGTGATTTTAGACAAAACTGATACTTGCTAAAGTGATGTAGACGAAAGTGCTGTACTCCAAACATAAAACTTCCTAAATTAATTGTTTTTTCTCTATTGTCTCTTTTCAGGCTGGTAATTCGCATCTTGCCTCCCAGCGACTATAAGGTACAAGTCGAGCTCGGCATGAAATTTGGTTGCCTGCCAAAAAACGCAGGCCGTCTTCTACAGAAGGCAAAAGAGCTTGGGCTGAATGTAGTTGGTGTCAGCTTCCATGTTGGTAGTGGCTGCCAGGATGCTCGGGCCTTTAAAGCAGCCATCATAGATGCCCGTACTGTCTTTGATATGGGTGAAAATCTTGGATTCAACTTTACAATCCTTGATATTGGTGGTGGATTCCCTGGACACAAAATTCCAGAGGTCACCTTTGACGAGGTAAGCAATTCACGTTTTTTCATTCATGTACAATATCCTGCTTCTTTTTCCATTTTGTTTTCGACCAAACAGATTTCGACCAAACAGACTTTCGACCGGATCGCTTTGCCGCCTCAAAGATCAAAGTGTAGTATCTGTTCTTCGAAAACCGCCGTGGCCTCAAAGTTCTGAGAACCACAGCCCTTCGGGAGGGTCCTTGTGGCATGCTCAGGTATCGTCCTGGGTGAAGTTGCACAGGATGTCTTGGCCAGCTGGTCGGGAGGCGATCACCATTAGCATGCTCAGGATTCGTCCCCCTCCCCCTGTGGCATTTGCCTCAGTGACAGGGATTTGGGATTCTCCCCCCCTCAAGTCTCTAGTCACGTTAAACAAAACAATCAATCAATAGACTTCGACCAAAATATCATTGGCCAAGTATTCACGCACAGGTTAGGTTGCCTTTTGAATTTTAATACCTGTTAAGATATGACACAACATACAAGTTCATCACTGATTAAGGGGAATATAATTCATGTAAGCTGTATTTCCATACGAATGGTGGAAAGTAATTGTCTAGTTAATAGTTTAGCATTCTAGTTGCAATAATTTAATACTTGTTTTTAAGTATTTCAAATTTTCTCTCCAACAGATTGCCGATGTTGTGAATGAGTCTTTGGACATACATTTCCCTCCTTCTTGCGGAGTGACAATTATGTCCGAGCCCGGGCGTTATTTTGTCTCTTCAGCATTCACTATTGGAGTTAATGTCATTGCAATGAGGGTAAAAAGTAGGGACCAGGATGAACGGGGTAAGTGTATCAACTTTTTCTCTAAAAAGGAGTTATGGTACTTTCGTCTACATCACTTTAGCAAATATCAGTTTTGTTTAAATCTCTTTGGTCTAAAATCACTTTTGTCCCCCACAATATCTTCAAAAGTTCTCAATGAATTTCAATGAAACTTTGTTAAATGGTGGGCCAATTGGATGAAATTTTGGGGTGGGTCCAAGGATTTTATTTAATAATTTTTTTTTTTTTTTTTTTTTTTTTTTTTGATTGAGAGGAAAAAGAATTCCAGGATCCATTCAAAAATTTAATAAAAAATATCCCTGGATCCACCCCAAAATTTCATCAATTCTTCTTAGCCCATGGCCCACCATTCAAAAAAATGTCATTGAAATTCATTGAAAACATTTTGAGAAATTGTTGGGACAAAACTGATATTTGCTAAAGTGATGTAGACGAAGGTGCTGTACCTAAAAGTGATTTTTAGACCAAAGTGATTTAGACAAAACTGATATTTAGACCCAAGTGCTGTACCCACTAAAAAGATATAATGATCTGGCTTGGCCATCTTTGTAAAAAAACATAGGTTGTTTTTTTTTTTTCTTCTCTCCTTAATCATTATAATCAAATGCTTGCTTCATTTTTCTCCATTGAAATTTACCCAATAGAAATTCATATATAAATGAATGTGATGGAAAAATTACCTCCACCATTTTAAGTCTGTTATCTTAACAAGAGGTGTGGGTGGCCTAACGGTTAGCAGCATGGGAAATGGAATCGGCAAACCGAGTTCAATCTCTGACTGAGACAGGTTTGCATTCACTTCACACCAGTGTTACCAATTAAGATGGCTTTTAATCACCACTACCAAATGTTTAGGTTATTCATGTGTTCACACATTTATATGTATCTATGTATCCGGACTTTGACCTGCCCTAACCGTTCATAGTAGAAACTTGAAATGTTATACACACACTCCCCTCAATGAGCAGTGAAAATGCTTCTTTTTTTTTTGTTTTTTGAAAATTCTGCTCCAAAATAGGGTTTTAGAGGTTCAATTTTCAATGGATGCTTCTGCTAAATTGGTCACTAGTTTGTGCTTGCTTGTTTTTGTTTGTTTTTCTTGTTTTTTAAAATATTTTTTCGTTGGTGTACTCATTTTTGGACGGCAGCATATTCATATTTTTGGCAACAGTTTCAATGCTGTATAATTTGGTCATAAATAATATCTGATAATATCCGTTTCGGTTGTGTAATGTTACACTAGAAATAATAAAATCCTGCTAATATTTGGTTTAGAAGAAAATTAACTTTCAATAAAAAGAAGTGATAGGGGTGTACTCATTTATGAATGAGACTGTAATGCTAGTTAGGTTTTATTTTTCGGATCTGTGAGACCAGTGTTGTCAATTTAGATGTTTTGTTATATATATAATTTTTTTTTTTTTTTTCTTTTTTTTTAGCCAAAAATATTTTTTCATAGGGGTGTACTCATTTTTGAACAGTTTCAATGCTGTATAATTTGGTCATAAATAATACATTTAATTACGAATGAGTGTACAACAAATTGCCTTGGTTTCTAAAGTAAAATTTTCTCTTTCTTTTTTCTTTCAAGGAGCAGACAGAGAGCCAGATGCAAATGACGAACCACATTACATGTACTATGTAAATGATGGTGTTTATGGCTCCTTCGGCTGTATCTTGATGGACCATGCAAAAGTGGTTCCGAGTGTAATCAAGGTAAGTTCAAACAAGACTTAATGCCTTCATTTGCCATAACTGACAATGGATATAGTAGCCGCATTTGAATGATGCATATCCATTTATTGATTATTTAAGAACACACCTGTAAAATATTTGGAGGGGCGAGTGGCCTAATGGTCAACTGCACAGAGTGGAATCAGAGAATCAAATTCAAACACCAGCTGGGGCAGTTTGGGTTCACTAAAGTAGTAACCAGTTTTGAGAATCTATAATCAGAACCGATTTAGAAAATTTATACAAGTATATAAAAGGGTAGGCATGAATCCACTTGTTCCCCCTCAGGAAAAAGTAGGGCAGTTGGAGCCCTCTAGCTCTGTAAGTAGTGTTGCCAATTTAGCATGTTTCGCGCTAGATTCAGCGCGTTTCTTGTTTGGGCAGTGCAAAAAGCACTAAATTAGAGTGTTTGCATCTAAATCATTTTGGTCATTTTCTGGTTATTTTTGACCATTTTTAGTGTCTTTTAGGCTATTTTAAAAGAATTTAGCAGTTTTTAGCAGTCAAACTAGCACGAAAATATTTTTTTAGTTGGCAACACTGTCTGTAAAGCAGTCCATCTTTGTTGATGTGCCAGCATCAGAAGAGAGAGGTCAATGTAATGACGGATTGTTTGCAGTTCACTGTAGAAGTGTGATTACTGATGAAGAAATCATTTTGAGCAGCTAATTAGGCAATAGAAAGTGTTGAAAATTAATCCCATCATCATCGTTTCTATTGTTGACTTTTTAGAAATTGTGATCTGTTATTTTTGACAATTATTATTCTGTTGAAGT
Source organism: Architeuthis dux (assembly GCA_006491835.1). Classification (NCBI taxonomy): domain Eukaryota; kingdom Metazoa; phylum Mollusca; class Cephalopoda; order Oegopsida; family Architeuthidae; genus Architeuthis; species Architeuthis dux. Next base: position 1,825,031 of record VCCN01004625.1, on the reverse strand, counting down.
TTTTTTGTTTTCACTACTTTCTGAAGTCTTTTCATGTTTGGACAGTAATTAGGTATTTTTCCTGTTAGGATGGGAAGTTCTTCCACATCCCCCATACTCACCGGATTTCCTCCCTACAAATTATCATTTGTTTCAATCATAGAGCATTTCATAAGTAACATAACCTTCAGAAACAAAAGTTGGAAAAGGTCTCTCGAACATTCTTTTCAGAAAAACATGCAGAAGGAATCGAAAATTTGCCTTCCCGTTGGGCTGCTGTCATTGATAATGATGGTGATTACATTATTGATAAATAGTATTTAATTAAAGTTCACTGGCAATTGTTTTTTATCTCCTTTTTGAAAATACGTAATTACTTTCCGAAGACGAAAATACGTAATTACCTACCTAATATTTTAAACTTGGTAATATGAAAATTATTGTAAGTAGTAAAAAAAAAAAAACACAAATCAAAAGCACAAATGTTGATCAGTTTTAAAACTTTTGTAGCTAATTCTTTCAGCCAGTTGACAAATTTAACATTCAAAATGGGACCAATGTCTAAATTTCTATGTTTTTTCGCTAGCAAAAAAGGGCAATATATTGTGCTGATATCTTCATTTATCCTAGATTAAAAACATTACCAACTCTTAATTCAAGTCCTCATAGGTATTTACTAAGCTTAGCATAGTCTGTCACAAGGGCACAAATATGGGACACTCTGTGAGGATCAAACTCAGTACATTAGTTAGGGTACGGAAGACTGGAATCTTGGGGGATAGTATTATTAGGTTTTGCACTCAGCTGGAGGATGTCAGATTCCGGACCAGGATTTGGGTCAAACAGTTGATGGGTCACACTGAAGTCAGAGACCAAAGAAAATGCTTTCGACTACTCATTGTTTTTAGAGGTGCGCCGTGATTTCAAATCGGGCAGCAGTTAGAGTTTAACAGAACGGCGACGGGTCAACAGCTAGGAGCCGTTAAGGATGCTGGAGAACATGGGAGGAAGAAGCGAATGCGACCTGAGCTACTGCTATCATCAAGTCAGTCCTTCAGTAAAGCGACTAGGAACAGAATTTAACCAATTTGCTAGATTTTCAGAAAAACAGAATTCAATACCCTAACTGATCCGTGAACTGGTCCTGCATCGAAGCTATCACCGGAAATAAAATAAACCCATATTTTGCTTGAAATTAATGAATTTTGTCGTCTTTCTCTCCGGCCGCGTGGGAGAGCCTTTCTCCTGTATGGATCAACTGTTCATTTTCCCTCCAGATAACTCTCTTGTAAATGTACAACCAGTATTCTACTATACTAACTCAAGCTCTTGTATTCAATGTTGAAAATTGAAGAGAGCATGTCATTTCAGTGGCCCCTGGATATGAACTGGAGCATCTTCTTGTTTGATATTTTATCAAAAACTTTTCTAAATTTCTTATTTGTGTTTAATTTGTTTTGTCTTTCTTTTCTCTAGGACCTGTCTGACTCTATGTTATACAGCTGCAGTGTGTGGGGCCCGACTTGTGATGGCATTGACTGTATCCAGACAGAATGTCAACTGCCAGCTCTTGAAGTTGGTGATTGGATCTATTTCGAAAACATGGGAGCCTACACCTCCTGCTGTTCCTCCAAGTTCAATGGCATGCCAGAACCCAAGTATTACTACTTCTGCGACCGTGTCCTTTGGTAAGTCTTTTCTTGTGTGTGTGTGCATGCGCGCGCACTGCCTTCGACTTGCTTAGAATGAATGTTCATGCAATTATTAAAAAAAACACTTTCTCTCTGTAAACTTTCTCTTGCCACATTTTAAATCTGATTCTTTTATATATATA
>VCCN01004625.1:1733748-1746092 GCA_006491835.1 Architeuthis dux | reverse complement strand
GATAGATAGATAGATAGATAGATAGATATGACCAGATATATATGAATAAATAGATAGGGACGGACTGAGACAGATCAATGTTGGTAATACATATACAGCGTATGGATAACACAACAAATGATGAGTTGTAAACTGATGGAAACAACTTTGATTCCATCACGGGTATCGGGCGACGGTTACTTGTTATCGCATTTTCATCTCTGAGGTTTAATAAAAGCTGTACTTGAAAATAGAATCCTTACTCTAAACATGAATTGTCAATCTATTTTAAAACCCATCAGAACTCAGAACCATTTCTACTTGAAGGAACATTATGTGGGATTCTGCGTAGGCAAACTGACACACAGTCACGTAACCGCACCAAGATGTTCAGTAAAATGTCACTTAGTACACTTCGTGAGTTAACATCAAGGATAAAATATAATATTATATAAGAGACTGTGCAGATCAAGTAAATTGTATGTGACACCGGTGTCACAGTGGGTTCGTATGTATGATTAAAACGCATTGTTGTTACGGTAGAAAAACAAAGTCAACTCCAGACTTGGACTGGAGTTTGACAAAAGATGTGAAGGATGGGCCTGATGTGATGAGGCATAATAGGAGTAGGATGTATCGATTTGTATTCTTTGCCACTTGCCGCCCTCTCTAACGCCTCCCAACCGCCCCCTTGCCTTCCAGCGTCCCATTCAGTCCTCCAGCGCCCTCAAGGAGATAGTCGAAGCCATCATATTTGAACGTATTTAAAGATCCTAATACCTTATTAGTGGAGCGGATAACAGAACAATCATGCACATTTGGGTACCAGCGTGATATTTGGTGTGTTCTCCAGAGGTTTCTGATCAAATCTACCCGATTGGCCACTTGAAAATCCGAGATGGCGGCCATTTTTCAAGATGATCGCCAAATTGACCCCCCGGAGTTGATCGTTTTAATAGAAATGTGTCTAGTTGGCCGATTTGAATGATCTTGGTGTCGATTTGTATGTTTTAAAAAAAGCTACACTATTTCCTTCACTAGTTTAACACTGGTATAATGATTGAAGTGATATAATATGAAATTAGAAAACAGAATATATATATATATATAACTGTGTTTTGCATATGTGAATGTTCCTCTAGCTGTTACTGTTCACATGTGCAGCTGCAGAATGCTGTGCATGAGAGACCTGAGTTAAAGTACTTACATCTCTGATTGCAACTTTTATTACAGTAACACTTGGTCAGTTCCTGACCAACATATCTGCCATGTCTCTCTTTGCTGCGTCCATCCCTAGTCAGCAGGACTGCTGGTGTCTGGCCTGGAGATGGTAGCCTGGTCCCAGATGGTCCTAGCCTGATAAGCAGCGCGCTTGGCGTGCTCTCTGAGGGCTGGCTGTGTTGGTGGAATTGAGTTGTACGGCCTCTGCTTGCAGGCAAACAGATCCAGTCTTGCTTCGTCCTTACCAGTGACCGCACTTGATCTGTCATACATGAAGACAACGAATCACTCCAGCTGTTGCCGGCCAAGATCTCTAACTGATGCTGAGTGCTGGCTGAGATTGGTGAAGGTTTCAGAAACATCATCACAGATGTTCCAAGTCTGCCATGCAGTCTTCTTCCATTTACTGCAGAAGGCAGACACAGCATCACATTCGGTGAACGCATGAAAGTATGGTATTCCACTGTCTTTCTCGGGCTCTATTGCAGAAACTACCCCATGGACTGGAATTTATTGTGTACATTGGCTCCTTGGCCAAAGGAAATCCACATGTTCTAAAGACTAATGTCCTGTACGAATGGCAGTACAGATCTTGCTATGACGAGGACGCCAGTGTCATTAACCTTGATGAAGACAGACTTGCTACCATCTGTTGTTGCATCCCTGGCATGTACAAATATTCGTGTGTCAGCTTTTTCATGACAGCATGGAGACACAGCATCCTGGGGCCTCTTTGCCTTGCTAAAGGCATCTTCTTCTTTTGTGATAATGAGTGTGCTTGTCGTCTTTGCTTCACACATCTTCTATGCAAGGAAGTAGTCGCTCACACCGACGCCGGGCAAATATAGGCTCTCACTAATAAATGTCATTATAATTATCATATTCTGTCGATTGGATATAAAATTATCCATCATTTGATTTCTTGCAAGGAAGTGAAATAGTTGCTGTCATCTCGAAGAAGGTTGTTTGGGGTCTTACTGGTTCCTGTCACTCTTTTCCTCATTCCTTGCCCACTTTTTCACCTGGCTTCAGACTTCAGGCTTGACTTCTTGTACACATCAAACACTATGTTCACCCTTTTGAACTTGGCACCGTAGGATTCCGCCTTCTGTCTGGATGATGTCTTCTCTAGCATAGTCATCAAATGTCTTTGAGGTGCGTGGAGGTAGGGCATTGATCAGTGCTGAGCCATATATGATGACTGCATTCCCCTTTGGTTTTCTGTCTGGAATGTTCACTTGAATAATTTCAACCAGCTGTGACCTCTGACATGTATGAAGCTTGCCACTGTCACTGAGAGATGCAGGACGCGACTTGTTCTCATACTTGAAGAATTCTTGCAAGTCACAATGTCTGTACTGGCATGAGGTGAAAAGTCGTCTTTCAGCACCTTCCCCTTAGAACTGCCCCCAGCCTGCTTTAAGACTTGTTTAAAGGAAGAAACTGTGTTTTTAATTGATATTGTGATAGAATGAACATTCATCTTTATTCTGTAGCGCCTTCATGAATGACTGGAACTGCTTTTTGCCCTGCTGGTGATGTATACAAACCATTTCGGTAAGAGCTGGGTCTGCAATATTCTTTGTGTCTAGCGCTAGGAATAGATTGCCCATCTTCTGCAATACTACAGAGAGCACTTTCACCTTCTCAATGAAAGATCTCTGGACCCTCAGTGTCTGCTCATGATGTATGATGCCATTGTCTGCATCTTTCACACCTGACATAGCCTCGTATCCGGCTACTGGACGACCAATCTACCATCCACCTTCGAAAAGTGTTACCGGGTATTCTGTCAATCCAATGGCTCCTTCATCACCTTTAATGACTGAATTATTTTGTTCATTGGCTTGGTCAACCGCCAGGCCAGAGAATCGAAGTTGCCCTTGTGAAATTCCCTGGACACTTATGGATGTTGTTGCTCAAGGGACATCATGACTCGGAGATGAACTTGGATCCATCATGCATAATTGATATTGTTGTTTGCAAAGAAGTAAGGGACCAGTTCTGGTAGTGCTTCACTATACACTTTTCTTGCCCAGTCATATCTATTTCTGTACATCTTCTGGGCTAATTTGTTGCATTCGCTTAGCTTAGCACAATACCACATGTGTGGGGCCCCTCCCTAATTTTGTTTCAGTTTCTGGCTGTTATGATTATTCAGTTCTTGTTCTGCCATGGGTATGTTGATAAATCCATTAATTTATTATTTAAAATACTAGCTGAAACTCCGCCCTTTCAACTTGATATCTACTTTATACGGTTAAAGAAAGAAAAAAGAAAAATTCAGTTTAGCTAACCTGATGCACACAACAACGTTCCAGTTTATCATTATACTTACATTGTAAATCGAATCCCTCGCAGAAAAATCAAAATATTTGGAACTTTTCAAAAACTAATATGTTAAAGACATGCACCGTGGTCCCATTAGTAACCACAGAAGATTTGGTGGCCATAGCTCTAGCCGTCTTTGAGTTATGCGATGACAGATATTTGGTGAATTTTGAAACTTTTTAAAAATTTCTTATTCTTAAGAATACACTTTGCCTCAAATAATAGAAATGAATGTTTTGTGGAGAATTATCAACATTCCAAATTTTGTTCAGACAATTGAATTCCCAATTTGTGTTCTTGGTGTTGTTACCACAAAGTTTCGGCTGATTCATTCTTCAGCCTTCGTCAGCTGTACAATCCAGAAGAAAAACAAGAAAACCATATTTCTTTAGAAAATGAGGTCAGAAAAATAGTCACTAATATACCAACCGGATCAGTTCATTTTAACAAATATTTCATCTTCATCATCATCATCAGCAGCAGCCGTCATGAGTCCACTGCTGGACAAAGGCCTTTCCCATCTCCTTCCATGACGACCTAGATTGTGCTAACCTCTGCCACGTCTTACCGGCAAAGCTTTCTATCTCACCCCTCCATCTTGTGTCTGGCCTTTTCCTACGGCGTTTACTGCCCCAAGGGCACCAATCGGTTAGTCGTTTGCCCCATCTATTGTCACCTCTTCTTGCTAGGTGACCAGCCCATCACCATTTTTGCTGCTTAATTATTTGTATAACATCCTTCACTCTAGTCCTCCCTCTGAGTCATGTTGATCCTTTTCTATATCTTAGATTTATCCCTAGCATTGCTCTTTCCATGGCTCTCTGTGCTATTCTAAGTTGGTTCTCAGTTCGTTTTGTTAATGTCCATGTTTCGCATCCGTATGGCATGGCTGGCATTATGCGACCATTGTACGCTTTCAGAATGTCTCTGTTCATACCAAATGCTTTCCAACCTATCGTTATGCGTCGTTTTATTTCGCTGTCATGATCTTTCTTCAATATTAGCTGTCCTAGGTAGATGTATTCGTCAACATTTTCTATATTTACGATCTTTTTGGGGACTTTATCGTTGTACATTACTTTTGTCTTTGTTATGTGCGTCTTTAAGCCTATTCTTTTACTTTTTCTATTTAGATCAGTCAACATGTTTGGTAATTCTTCCGATGCTTCTGACGTCATGGAGACGTCATCGGCGAATCTTAAGTGGTTTAAGTATTCTCCGTCTATGTTTATTCCCTTTCCCACCCAATCAGTTTCCCGAAAGATGTTTTCAAGGCTTGCTGTAAATAGTTTAGGTGATATTGTATCCCCTTGCCTTACTCCTTTTGCTATCTTTATCTTGTTTGTATCTTTATACAGTCTAATTATTACACTGGCATTCTCGTATATGATCGTTTATGATCTTTTGGGGAACGTTAAGGTGTTAAATTGCTCGAACAAAATTTGGAATGATTGACTGTCTCATCTCTGTCTCCACATACTTACGTGATACTTACTATTCTGCTGTGTCCTAACTATGTTGATGTAGTATAACGCCGGTTATACTACTTCTTCACGCCGAGAGTGTATGAGAGGATTATGACGTCTCTCGGTCCGGGTCTGCTGACGGGAGCTGAACTTTCTGTGGAGGGAAATTAATTTCGGAGAAAGACTCTCCCACGTGGGTGGAGAGAAAAGACGACAAAACTCGGGTATCTTCAACTGGAAATCGGTTGTTCTATTTCCGTATATACAGATTCTTTTCTGGACCGGTTTGCGTGTAGCTTCGAGATACGGAAATCTGTTGCATTTAGTTTTCTAAATGAGTTTGTCACTTTTCTGCGTTACTACTAAGAAGATCAAGGGTTCCCCCCTTTTCCACCCGTCTGGGTGGAAGAAGCCAACTTCGTCTCTGACCTGTCGCTGCTGGATTCAAATCTCAAACTCCAACTGCTTCTAACCGGCTCTCGCCTCCCTCACCCATGACGGGCAGGGACTCCACTTTGTGCGACATGTTGTTAACCGCTTCAGATCTCAACCCCCCTCTATTTTCAAATCTAGCCCCTTTTAATGGTTTCCGGTAATACGATCTCTGTCCAGTTTGTAATTCGATCTGTCCAGTTTGTCACGTACGCAGTTTAACACAGCTCTTAGCGATATGTGCTTTTTTGTCACGTACACACGAACACATTGGCCTTGGGACTAAATTGGGCTGGGATCAAACAGAACAAACACCTCTCATCATTATTACACTAAGCTGATCTCAATGTGGCATAAGGCCACAAGTGTGGGAGCCTCGGTGGGGCTCGAACTTACTGCAATAGTAATGGACTTCAGGAATAGATTGCTATCCACTACTCAACGCCCTAAATCTATATTTATATACAAGTATTTAATAAGGTTAGTTTAGTCTGGTACAAGGCCACAGGTGTGGAGCAAACAGTGAAGATCGAACTGCTTTTCGGTGAGGTGTAGTTAGTTACCAATTAAGCTGATATATCAGCGTTACGCAAAATAAATAGAAACAGGTCTGGTTAGTCACTCAATAGAAACCGTCACGTGACCAACGTCTTTTGGCAGCGTGCGGTGTTGAGGGTGATCAATTTTAAAAAATTGGGAAAAAGTGGTGATCAATGAATAAGTTACTTATCTCGCATTTTATTGAAAAGTCTTAATTTTCAAAAAAAAAAAACAAGTGTGAATGCTGCCGGACACAAAATAAGGGAACAATTTAGCATTGATTTACATTGCAAATTGAGCCTATTTAGGGGAAGGGTTTAAAAAAACAAGAAAAACATTTTTTCTAGACATAATATGAGTAAATGTTTAAATACTCAGCGCCCTAACTCCATTTGTGAGGCCTATGTACGCGTGATAGATACATAGACAACCAGATCAGTCAGCCAGACCAACTAAACAACTGAAAAAACCTATGTTGACAGTTTTGGTTGACTGCTTCTAATAAAAGGATTTGATGTGTCTCTTTATTGTCTGTAACAATAGGTTTTAACAGCGGTCTTCAACCTTGATTGTTCAACCATGCGTAACCACTCGCGACTTATAATATGGTCGATTATTTATGTTCAATTATTCATATACCAGCTGAAGTATAACACAAGTGTCGCTCAGAACAACACGGTGAGTCACTTAAACCACATGAAAGATTTTCTCTGTGAAACGTTTCATAAAAAAAGGAATTATGTAATCGTGTTAGTTATATAGTGTGCTCGATAAAGCGAGGCAACCGTAGATACGATTAAACATGTGGTGGTTCTGAAAGAGAAGGAAGGTACTTCTGCTGTGTTAAAAAGCAACAAAAATAAGATGAAAGAAAAACTAGTCAAAAATAAATAATGCTTCATCTAAGAAATTCAAACAACTTAAGGCTTTATGCGGTTTGCATTATTACAATATATCGACTGATTCGTTTACCAGTGTGATGCACCGTCAAGATACCGTTGTGGAAACTCCGGGACTTGGCGAGACTGTAGTCGTTGGTTCTTCGGATCACAGCTGAAAAATGGGAAGGTTGGCCATCTCGAAAGATAAAGAGGCAATGTAAAAAAATAGGTGTGTTTAGTAATTCGATTTATTTGCAGTTTTTAGAAACTGCCCGATAAAATGAGAAGACACAAAGCGAATTACTATTTCCCACATCTACCCCTCGCAACCCCCCCCCCATTCTATCTCCGGTCACCCGTCTTCATCGTGCCGCGGTCAACTCCTACTGATCGTAGTAGTCCCAACGCCTGGTCCTAGAAATTCCAGGTCTACACTGTCCGGATTCGCTCTCCCAACTGATTTCCCTCCAAAACCCCAAAGACTTCCCCTTTCCTCAGTTGAGCCCATACCCCAATCCCCTGGTGACCTACTTAAACTCAAAGCTTTTCTGAGACACTTTTTCTTTCTATACTACCATGCAACGAAGGCTTTATCTGTTACATGCCCTTCAATCTGCTACAGAACCAACGCTGAACAGTTCGCACTGTAGTAGTGTTCACTCCAAATGCTTTGTTGACGTTATCGGCAGCTTGAGCAGCATTATGAGCTAGTTTGAATTCGCACTTGAAAATTAGGCTAACTTCTTGGGCAGACAACATTGCTGTTAAGAGCTCAAAAACCTGCAATAATAACGTTTATATATCTCTATTTACATTGAATCTGCAAAAAATGTAATTGCATTAGCAAATCTTTCACTTTCAGCATTATTCTCTATAATCTGGTCAAACTACCTGACAAACGTGTTTAATCTACTCGCTATCTCGACTTTAATGTCTGTACATGTTATCCATTCATCTTTCCATCTGTGGTATGTCGTCGGTAGCAAGGATCGGCTGAGAGTAAGACTAATCATACGAGAACGTCTGACGCAGAGAGGTGATTAGCAAGATAGTCTTGCGAACAATGTTGCCAATTTAGCGCGTTCCGCGCTAGGTTTAGCGCGTTTCGTGTTTTTGGCAGTGCAAAAAGCGCTAAAATATCGCGTTTTCGCCTAAAATATTCTGGCCGTTTTTGGCCATTTTATGGCTATTTCTGACCATTTCTAGCGACTTCTTGGGGGTTTCTGGCCAACTTTGTCAATTAAAAAAGATTTAGCGTTTTTTGGTAGTCAAACTAGCGCGAAAATATTCTTTGAGTTGTCAACACTGCTTGCGAGACTTCGCTAGTGTGGTGGTTTCGATTTTCATGGGACACTCTTGTGGTTGTGGACTTGGGCTAGACTGTTAAAGTTTGTAAACATTGTATCTATACACTACAGTTATTCGGAAAGTAGTGTCACAATTATGGAGACGGAAGTATTCTGAGTATATGTCTGTGTGTGTGTGTGTGTGTATAGCCACTTAAGCAAAAGATATGCATTATCAGAGGTTATCACTGATAAGGTAATGAACGAATCTGTTCCATGATTAAAGCAAACTGAAAACAAAACATGTACTACGCAACCTGCAGATAACAAAAAGCCTTAGACAAAGAAAAGCAATTAGATTTAGCAGCAATTATCATAACACATTTTTGTTATATCAGTAAACACTTGACTCAATTATAGGATGATAAGATAACGGAATCAATTTGCAGTCACAAAACGGACTGAGGACTTTCTGTTTTTGTTTTCGTTTTTACCTCACTCCGTTTGTCTGTCACATGTTCCAAGGTGATGCCAATAATTAGGACTTAGTTGAGAGTTGACTTGCCAGAAATGTCCACCAAAAAGACGCTAATTTAGCGTTTTTTGCAATGGCAAAACAAGAAACGCGCTAAATCTAGCGCGAAACGCGCTAAATTGGCAACGTTTAGCGCGTTTCTTCTTTTCGCAGTGCAAAAAAGCGCTAAATTACCGCGTTTAGGCCGAAACATTTTGGCCATTATTTAGCAATCTATTGGCTATTTTTAGTGTCTTTTGGCTATTTTTGGCTATTTTCTAAAAAACAAACAAATATAGCGCTTTTTAGCGCTTTTTGGTAGTCAAACTAGGGAGAGGTTGTTTCTACAAAGTTGTGATTTTGTTGTGTTGAAGTGGATATGTAATGAATGGTGAAGCAGGGGAGATGTTACTTGAGTTGTAGAAGAATGTGAATCGTTTCTACAGTCGAAATTAGCGGTGAAAAAGCGATGGCAAAAATGGCCTGTCATGGCGGCCGGTAGTAGCATCAGGAAAGGTCACGGGGTCAAAAGAGGGAGGACGGGAAAAGGCCGTATGGTTTTTGGCGGTCAATTCAAACAAAGGAAAAGAATGAAAAACACAAAGGCGTTGGATTTAAAATGTAAACAGGCCATGTTTAATAAAAAGATATGTACGGAAAAAGGGGTACACGAAAGGAAATATATGTATATGTAAGAAAGGTTTTGGTGATATCATGGCGAAAAGAAAAGCAAGAAAAGAAAGAGGGACTTTTGCCTCTAGCCATTTTTCGCGTTCCGAAATGTATTTTGTGAGACGGCAGTGTTAGTTTTTACGAACTAATTATGTAGGCTATGAGTGCTCTTTAATAATGTGTTTGCTCTCAACAAAAGAAATCGGTGTTAAGTGAAAAAGAGGGCTTTTGACAGAAAGTAGAGACATGCCAGGCATGAAGGAAATGGTTTCTGGTCAGGAAGACTTTTAAGGTTTGCTCCGCTAAACCTGATTTTTACCAGAAACTAATTATCGATGGTTGATATACATTCTCTGAAGGGCCTATGAATGAGGCATTCATTCCTAGTTTTGGCGAAAAAGGAATGGAGAAAGAATGACCAACGATTTTAATTAAGAGACTGAATTTGAATTAATGTCCGTAGTTAGAAAGTGGGGGCTACGCGGGACTGAAACATTAAGTGGAAAAGGGAGAGATGTTTTTATGTGCCAGAGAAATAGACACGGGCAAAAGAGGCACTGTTAGAGAACAGGCTACGAAGGCCAGGAGAATCGGCAGACAAGTGTTTTTATAGGCGTGCTGACGTCACGCAAAAAGGGAGCTAGTATTAGTTGCGTAATTCATAGATCAGAGCTGGCCCTTGTCGAAGTGACAAGACCAGTTTGCTATTTTAAACCCTATTTTGGTACTTAGTGAAAAGTGACCGCTACTCTAGTTTTGAAAATATTTCGTCGGAGGTGGCTGAGCAGTTAACAGTAACTCCGCCTGAGACAGTTTGCGTTCACATCACACTAATGCCCTTGGGAAAGACATGAATACGTTTCTCCCCCAAATATGGGTAAAATCGCGCAGGGTGAAGTGAGTGACACCACTTCGGATGGATGTCACCTCTAAGGCTTCCGTACTTTTTAGGCTTCCGTACTTTTAAATTATGGACGTTAGTTTTTGGTGGGGACTAACGTAAAAGCCCCCAAACTTTCAGTCAAAAAGTAAGTAAAGTAGTGTACTTACTTTTTGACTGAAAGTTTGGGTTTTTTTACGTTAGTCCCCACCAAAAACTAACGTCCATAATTTAAAAGTACGGAAGCCTAAAAATAAAAAAGATTAAGTTGCATTTTCTCGCCGACTAGAAACTCAATTACTAGCGATATTTTGGGAGAATCAAAACATTACAACAATTATCCCGGACGGTTTCCAGATTCCAGATCTGTCAAGATGCCAGATTTTTCAGACTTTTCCTCCCCAAAAGAGGCCAATGCTGTCAAAAGTCTGAAATACGAAAACAAGCCTGAAAGTCAGACCATAGATGCGCTATTTAAACACGAGTTCAGTTAAATGTTACAAAAAATAAACACCGCGATATGAGATATGTTAAAAAAAGGTCTTAGCTTCTTCTTAAAAAAGAACGCAACCTTACGTCACAGTTTGATTTTGAGAATTAATTTTAAAAAACAAATAAACAAATATTCTTTTATTACGTCATTAAAAAGTTACGTTCGATATGTTGATATGTCGACTTGTCAGATAGTCAGTGACAACGATCGCTGCTAGAGAAGCTTAGCGCATCTAAAGATTAGCTATATACGGTATAGCGTTTTGGGGCTTTTCGTTAGTCCCCACTTCATCAAAATATTCATAACCAATGGGAATTGATATAATAATTTTATTTCATTAGTCTCTCCCAGGGTTAGCAGTGGGGTTTTCGTTTTCATGATGGGGAATAACGAAAAAAGACCCAGCATTTGGGGTCTTCTTCGGTGAGAAAAAGTAAATTATTTGAAATTTACTTTGAAATTATGAACGAAAACGTTTATTTTGTTTTATAAATACAGAGGCGTAATACTTAGCAGGCACTTACTCTAGCGATCGTAAGCAAGCCAGCCTTGCAAGCCATTGTTCGAATGTTCCATCCTCACTAGGTGATCCACTTATTTGCTTTTGTGTTGAATACACTATGCCCTTTCCCGGAATAAATTAAAAAGTAAGGCTAGCAAATTTTAAAAAATACGCCAACCAAATTAAAAAATACGCCAACCAAATTAAAAAATACAGCATCCAAATTAAAAAATATGCCAAGCAAATTAAAAAAATACGCCAAGCAAATTAAAAAATACCCCAAGCAAATTAAAAAATAGAGCATCCAAATTAAAAATACGCCAAGCAAATTAAAAAATACCCCAAGCAAATTAAAAAATACAGCATCCAAATTAAAAAATACGCCAAGCAAATTAAAAATAGAGCATCCAAATTAAAAAATACCCCAAGCAAATTAAAAATAGAGCATCCAAATTAAAAAATACGCCAAGCAAATTAAAAAATACGCCAAGCAAATTAAAAAATACCCCAAGCAAATTAAAAAATACGCCAAGCAAATTAAAAAATAGAGCATCCAAATTTAAAAAATATGCCAAGCAAATTAAAAAAACCCCAAACAAACTTAATCTATGAAGATAATTAAATCACATGAAGGCAATGCAGCAGTTGCTTCAAATGTTAATTGTTTAAGTGAAATTAGTTGAAGCTCCTCTCTCAATAAAATTCATGGGTCTTTTTCTTTAGTCACCACCAAAAGCCAACGTCCATAAATTTTAAGTACGAACCCCCACCCCAATCCAGATATAAATAAATTGAATTTTTTTCTCGCCGAAAAAAACCCCCAACATGCTGGGTCTTTATTGTTAGTCCCCACCACGAAAACGAAAACCCTATTCCTAACTCTAACTCCTAACCCGGATTTGGGGGGTGGGGGGTGCTAACGAAATAAAGTTAATATATCAATTTTCATTGGTTATGAACATTTTGGTCTGGTGGGGACTAACGAAAAAGCCCCCAAATACTATTCCATATATTGCTATATTGCTATTTTTTCAAACTTTTGACAGCATTAACCTCTTCTTTCGGTAATGCTGCAAAATCTGACAACTTTACTGATCTGGATCCCAACTAAATAGATATATTAGACTGTCCTTTCTAATGAATGGCC
>VCCN01004625.1:1694619-1707202 GCA_006491835.1 Architeuthis dux | reverse complement strand
CAGATATTATCAGGTATTATTTATGACCCAACTCTCCAGCATAGAAACTCTGTTGCCAAACATATTTTTGCGTAATGTTGTACTCAACGTTGAACGGCAACATATTAAATTAGAGTTTCAATGCTGTAAAGTTTGGTCATAAATAATACCTGATAATATCCGTTTTGATTGTGTAATGTTCCACTAGAAATAATAAAATCCTGCTATATTTGGTTTAGAAGAAAATTTCTATAACATAGTGGTATGGGTGTACTTATTTATGGGCGATACTGTATGTGAACTAAGCGGCTGTAAGGGCCCTATGATCACCAGAGGGCCCCCAAGAAGGGGTTGGGGCCCAATTCAAATTCTGCTTGGGGCCCCATAAAGACTTGGACCGGCCATAAAAATGCTGAATAATGAAACAGTTACTACACCTTTGCAAAAAGGAAAGCCTGCATGCCATGAAATTTAGCATCTGAAACATTCCCTTCGCCTAGATTTGAAAACCGACCGCTGAATTTGTAAGAAAGAAATCGTAACAATAGTTGCCTTAACTAACAGTTGTAGTTTTGTTTTTACTTCGTAAACAGTATCATCGACCCGGCATCAAAACTTCCTTTCACCAATGTTCTTTGTTAAAAGTGCATTACATATTAATAAATGATTGAGAATACTGTTATGCTGGCCAGGGCTAGATAGTTGCGAAACTCTCACCGGGGCCAGTGGTCGTTGTTCGAACCCAGGTAAAAGTCGGGGTTTCGAATGCTGATTTTCAAGGCTGACAAGATCTCTCCACTAACAAATCTCTCTTGATAACCACTACCGGGTCGAAGGATCGAAAGTCATCATCGCTTGCCCCACAAGTTGTACATACTTAGATAGAAAGGCAAAATGCCATTTTCTAAGAAAATTGTTGCCAAAAAAAAGCTGTACAATAGGTGAACATTTCAGGCATCCAGACAGAAGTCTTTTTTTTCTTTCTTGGTAATTGTTTTTATCGCGACAAGATAGTACATTTTGGTTAGTCACTGTTGCTGCTGTCGTCTTAGTACGAAAAGAGAAGAAGGAAGACAAGACTTGTTGCTGCAGGGTCAAACTCCACTTCAACTTCTATTCCTATAACTTTTGTATTGTATATATAATAAATAACAAATTATAAAAAATATATATTTTTTGTATAAATGTATTTATTTATTAGAATGAAATAAGCGCGTATGTATCTGTATGATAAATTTTCGTTAGTGTCTCAGACTTGTCAATTTAGCTCAGCCAGTAAGACTCCACTACAACTTCTATTCCGGCTGAAGATGACAAGAGACAGTTTGAGTTCAAATCACGGTAGGGGAATTTGGATTTTACATATAGGTTTACACCCCTAATTTTGGTGTGGATTGTTATTGTTGTTCTTGTTACGGTAGGAAAACAAAGTCAACTCCAGACTTTGTACAGAAGACAGTGTCTTCTGGAACGACATCATGTCTAAGAAAACCGTTGCTCAAAATGGCGCACATTGAGTGAAAATACAGCCTCGTTCTCATTTGTCAGCCTTTGAGATCCATTGTTGAACATAGGCCTTCCCCAAGTACAGGTAAGACACGGGGGGTGATTGGCCTTACCCTGCCATGCGCACTCATGACGTGTTGGCAGGGGGGAAGAGATGTATGCATGCCTTTCCCAAGGACATTAGTTCACAAAGTAAACGCAAGCTGGAGTTTGAACTCGTCTCGCCAATCCCATCCTCCGTGCTTTTGTCCGCTAGGTCGCTTACACGTGAAATTATTGTCAGTCGCGTTGAGTCATCGTTAACAATGTCAACAAAATCAAGATAGAGAAAATTTATAAATAAAAAATAAAAAATTCCAAGCGATCGTACATTAACCTTAAAAACAAAAGCGTGTTATATCCATTGTCTAATTCGACAGATCGAGTGGAAAAAATATTGGAAGTTCCCCGACCCCTGATCAAAATCTTGGACCCGCCCCTGCTTTGCTTAGGAGAAAACAATCGCATCCGTGTGAACGACCTAATATTGTTTCAAAAGGCCCGGTTGACACTGGCTGGACAGCGTTTCAGTCAAATTTATCGTGGGAAAGTCAGATCCAGACACTTTCCGACGGAGGAAAGGAGATCTTCTAGTGGAAAATTACGACGTGGAATAAGACACGTTGGGAGACAGGAGACAGATTGACTTGTAATGGATAGAGATGGCGTTGAAGATGGTGACAGATGTGTGAAGGCAAAAACACTGAGTGTAAATAGCAGAGACAAGAACAAAATGGACAGTTCTGTTATTAGATTTTATTGTGAAATGGCCACCATGGTGGATCAATTTTCACAAAAGACTTCCATACATGCTAAATTTCTCGACTAAAAAAAATCTAGAATTATTAAAAGAATAAACTATGAAAATGAAAAATACTGAAAAATACTGAAAAATATTGAAAATATATTTTCAATTTCAGTGTTCTAGACGTTATAAATATTAAAATTCTAAAACTTAAAAAATTTTTTAAAAAAACATTAAAATTTTAAAATTTCATTCAGTAGAATTATTCAAAATATTTTATATAGAACACTTTTTTTTAATTATTCAGCGCTGTTATTTTTCGATAATATTGTGTGATGGTTTACAAACTTAAAGAATAACACGAGAATTTAAATGAATATTGAAATAATTCTTTGAAAAATTTTATAAAAAGTGTTCATTTCTATATGTAGTCAGAAAATAAGAGTGAGGGCGTGTGTGTGTCTGTGAGTATGTGTTCATGCGCGCGCGTGTATGTGTGAGTGAGAACCAATATGTTTGACCTTGTAAGTTTTACTTAAATGCCTCCTCAGGAAGCAATGATGACCAAGCTAGTCTTGCAAACTACAGTAGTTAAATCGATCCTTACCGGCCTTGTGCCGTACTAAGATAAGCTTAGTTAATATCAATAAGTGTTATTATTTCTTTTTAGGCTCATGAATCCTACAACCTGCCTTGCGGCTAAAATGGTTACGTATTTTCCACCAGTGCCAGAGGTCGGTGTTCGATCCCAGGTTGACTTTCAAAGCATGCAGACAAGCAAGCTGTCTTAGAAGATTGGCGCAGCACGGTTTTTGTTTTCTTTCATTTGGCCGTACTAAGCTGCGCTTAGTAAATATCAATGAGTGTATTTATTTCTAAGAGGTTTATGAATCCTGCGGCCTGCCTTGTGGTTGAGATATTTACGGATTTCCTATCAGTGCCAGAGATTGGTGTTCGATCCCAGGTAAAAGCCAGGATTTCGAATTTTCGACAGGCAGGCCCGCTTCATTTGGAAAACTGGCGTAACACCCTCTTCTCCATTCTCCTCTTGGCCTTGTGCCTACTGTTCCTAAGTGGTCACCCATCTAACTACTGAGCAGGCTCATCAGCACCTTTCAATATAGTAGTTATTTAATAAGCTTTTGTTTTGCCTGGTACACAGGTCTCAGGTTTCTTACGGTAGCTGCTGTTCTTGATTGGTCACCCAGCTAACTACTGAGCGGGCTCATTGCTGCTTAACTTTCAGTATGACTTAACTGTAAGCCCTAAATTGCATTAGGAACTTCTGACAGCGTCACTTCGAGGGCTGACAACCAGAAGAGGTTATGTCCAAACTGTTTAAAAATCGTTTAAATGGGACATAGTCAGTTCTGGTTGGGAAAAGTCATTTGGATAATGGACATACACATGTTATAATGATCTTAAACGGCCCCTTCCAATAGGATATGGACATAAACTCTTTGGGGAGACTTAGCACGGGGAACAAACACATCTTTGGTGGACGTAACCCATTTTCGCCAAAAACAAACATAACCAATTCTTGTTGTCAACCCACGAAATATTTTGCCGTTTAATAATAGATTGCCAAAGTGATGACGTCATGACGTTTTTTTCCGGATCCACTCGATGAAATCCTATTAGTAATTTACAATAGGGGTAATGTTGCTTGTTTCTTTTTTCGTCGTTAATTACTAGTAGGATTTCATCGAGTGGATCCGGAAGACGGGTTATGACGTCATCACTTTGGCAATCTATTGTGTCATGACGTCAGACTTTGACACTTTATTGATGTTTTGCTAATGAAAGCATGAAGCATGAATGAAACATTAACTTTAAAACATCCCAATGTTATAATTAATGAAAAAAAAATTTTCTTTTAGACAAAAATGTATGCCTTTTTCTTTCTAGCAAAAACAAGAAAAAACTTAAAAACGAATTTTAAAAATTTTAATTACGGTTTTAAAATGGATTTTTCCAAAACTGCATTTCCCTAAAAAATTTTCTATCGGCCGAATATGACATAGGCCATTCTTCAAGTAAGTGTAAGACATTGGGGCCTTACTCTGCCACGTGTTGATAGGGGATACACGCCTTTCCCAAGGGCATTAGTGAAAAGTGAACGCAAACCGTCACAGCCTGAGATTGAACTCGGCCCGCCGAGCCCATTTCCTATGCCGTTAGCCACTCTGAATGTCTAATAGCGAGTCTCGTCATTTGAACGTTAAATTATATTACGCACATATTATGAGAGGTTAAGTAGAGGAACCGCATTTTGTTTGGGGCTCTCAAGATATTATTTGTAACCAACATTTAATTTATTCAACACACACATACACGCGCACAAGCCCGCACACACATACACATACAGAGACAGACACGACACGCACGCACATACAGAGATAGACGCACACATAAAAACAAAAACAAAAACGAACGAATAAATAAATACATGGAAACTACGCAATTGAATAAAGCAGGCGTAGTTATTAAGGTTATTAGTTAAAGAAAGAAGGAGGGCGGGTAGTGGGAAGAGGAGAAGCGTTATTCGGTGAGGTTTGAGGAAAAACAGAGTAATAGAGACAAAACGAGTAAAAAAGAGAGTAAAAAAGAAAGGCTAAAAAAGAAAAGAAAGAGTGTTTAAAAGAGTCGGAGAGAGTGAGGCAGAGCTTGTGGACAGTAAAATGAAAGACGAAGAAGAAGGCCATTTTCTAGCCCTGACCTAACTTGACTTTCTTTCCGCCATTTCCTGTCTCAGTTACATACAGTACAGACATAAAATTAAAAACAAATAGCTCAATAGCAATCTAACTAGCCATTGGTATTTTGTTGACAATTGCCAGTACTTCTCGTGGTCGCTGCCTTCGGGGGGTTTGTAACTTAAAATAATTCCTTGAATTCTTTTACTATTCTGAACGATTTACACTATTATTTACGACAAAGAAGGCTTGGTTCACGCGTCGTGGGAGAATTATAAACCTCAAGGCCACAAGGATTGGATACAGTTAGCCAGGATCGAACTTACTATAGTGGTACTGGTCTGCATGCTAACCACTGCTCCACGCCGAGGTTACAGGCTCATCAGCACCTTTCAAAATAGTAGTTATTTAATAAGCTTGGTTTAGCCTGGTACACAGGTCTCAGGTTGCTTCGGTAGCTACTGTATTTACTAACGACAGCTTAGTATGGCACAAGGACACAATGGTTGAGTATCTAGTAAAGACTGAACTCACTCCAGTAGTGATGGCCGGCGAAACTAACTTAATGACCAGCGCTCTACAGTAAGATGCTCTATAATAGTAAATTTAGCTTAGTCTGGCACAAGGTCGCTGTAATGGAGCACTCAATGGATCTTGAACTCATACTGTAGTAATGGTCAGGTAGACTGGCTTGCTAACCATTCCGCTACGGCTAGGCGTTTTATAGTTATTTACTAAACTTAGCTTAGTATGGCATGAGGCCAGAAATTCTGAGCACCAACAAACGATCGAAATCACTATGGTTGTATTGTTCTGCGGGACTAGCTTGTTAACTATCACTTTACGGTGAGGCCGGCTTAGTATGGCACAAGGCCTCAAGTGTGGAGCACCCAATAAAGATCGAAATCACTACAGCAGTAATGTTCTGCGAGACCAGCTGGTTAACTATTACTTTTCAGCGAGGCAGTTTAGCTTAGTACGGCACCCGGTGAGGATCGAAATCACTACAGCTGTAATGGTCAGCGAGACTAGCTTGTTAACCATCGCGTTACAGTAGATGCTAAATAAATATCAACTTTTATTTCGGTATTTCAATGCCAGTTTGGAAAGAATTAAAATTCTTCATTGCTGCTCAAAGAAAACGATCATCCACACCCTTTAAACTCATTTGTTTTATATTAGTAGAGAGACAGAAATGAAAAGAAATGGCCTGGATAAGTATTTAAAAATCATTGCGAGGTAGAGAATGTCAACCAACCTAGTTAGTTAGTATATTCACTCAACACATAACACACCAATCGTATCATATGGCTAGGTAGGATGACATCAATCTTTTTTTCAAAAATTCCTGTCAAAACTCGGTTTCCCCCAAATAGATGATCTTAGGGATAGGGAAAGAAGAATTGCTTCTAAAATGCTTATTATTTATAAATATTAACTGTATGCCCCTTTACCCCTCAAACTCGAGTCCTTTTTAAATCTCAATTCTGTTATACATTTAGCAAAACTTTACCAATCACCAACATGTAAACATATACAGATAGTTTTCAAATGGTTACGTTTAGTATTATAAAGATAACACACGGGCTTGACTTTTGAAGTCAATGACAAAGAACGCTCTGAAAGATCTCAAAACTAATGAACTTGAGGAACTTTTGAAGGTAGATGCAGCACAATCAAGTATAGAACACCAATTACAAGCCTTAGGCAAATTCATAAGTAATTCATAAGGAAAATAGGCTCCATAAAACTATAGAAAATATATACAGATAGATTTGGGAACGTTTTGAACATGATTGGTCAATTAGGGAGTGAGTACTAGTGGTTTCAACTTGTTCTATTCCTTTATCATCAAACTATTTTCAACATATTTAAGCACACAGCACTAATGCTCAGTATTTGGACTTGAGTGACAATTTGCATATTACAAATGATTTAATTCAATGTGGGGTCAGAATGCTGTGACTCTTTCAACCCCCACCTGCGGATCTGATCACCAGGGTATACGGGACCCTGAATACTTCTACTTCTAACGAGAACATGATGGGTTATTATACAGGTTGTCCCTAAAGTCTGGACACAAGAAAAATGCATATTTTCAATAAAAAGCTTTGAACATTTTATTTAATTGAAATATTAATAAATAACATCTTCAATGTGTTTTCCACCATTTGTGATGCAAAGTTCAATGCGCTTTGCGAGATTCACATGAACCCGGTGCATTAACTCCACATTTCCGTCAATTTGAGCACATTTATTTATGATGCGTTCCCTCGGGTGTCTCGTATCTTTAATCTTCATTGAGTACACCTTTTCCTTTAGCATACCCCAGAAAACTCATATTTAATCTGTGGGGCAAAAAAATATAGTTAGTTATAAATAGTGATATTTCTTATGTGTCCAGACTTTAGGGACACCCTGTATTTTGGGGTCTGGTACCTGAAATAACTGTACAATCTCGAAAAACTACTCACTTCTAAATCTTTTGTGATCAATTTTCTTTAACATTGGTGTACATACATGTTAATTTAGATTGCTGTTTTTCTGGAAAAAATGTGATTTCTTTTAATGTGAATAAGAATATGCAAATTCGCCCGTTGTACAATTGGAAATAGGTAAATTTCAAATATCACAGTACTGGTCACAAAAGCAAAGTTTGAAGAAAATAATAGCTATTCTCTATGCTGCTTATACAAAAGCAATAAATAATAAATATAATATAATAAATATAATAAAATATCTCTCACTACCAAAGAGCAAAATCACGTTGCACGTTGTTATCATATAGAAACCACTTGCCATCAACAGTAAGCATTACGATCAACGAACAAGCAAATTGAAGTGACAATTTACATATTACAAATTATTTAATTCAATGTGAGCTCAGAATGCTGTGATCCTTTCACGCCCCCGCGGCTCTGATCTTCACCCAACACAACACACCAATCATATCATTTCCCGATATACTACCAAGTGGACATCAGAGGTGCAATAACCTGGAACCACTCTTATCGTGTTAAATGGAACGTGAACATTCCTATTCAGTGACAGCCTTCTGACAAGGTCCACCACAAAGACAGGCACTGGTGCAAGTCCTTATTTTCTTACAAGCAGCCACTAACTAGGGTGGATTACATTCCCTACCTCTCAATGACTTTTAAATCTTTATCCAGGCCACTTTTTCATTTCTGCCTCTCTGCTGAATAGGGTTTGTGTGCAGTGTTGCCAATTAAAAAAATATATTCGCGCTATTTTGACTGCCAAAAAGCGCTAAAAATGGTCAGAAATAGCCAGAAAATGGCCAAGAACGGCCAAAATGTTTTAAGTGAAAACGCGCTAATTTAACGCTTTTTATACTGCCAAAACAAGAAACGCGTTAAATCTAGCGCGAAACGCGCTAAATTGGCAACACTGTGTGTTTGTCAACATGTGATTTGTCTTAAATCTGAAAAGGGTGCCATGATATCAGCAATGATATGTTTATCATTGAAGATGAATATATAAAATGAATATATAAAATGAAAGATGTATTCAGTGTTGTAAGCTTTAGAGTAGTATCAGTCACTTTGCTCATTAACGCTTGGCTTATTCATGCTGGTTAGAAGGTCATTTTATTAGCATTCTCACCTATTTTATTTTCTCTGTTAGTCATACAGTCAACACTGAATGTTTGTAACCGCAAAAAAAAATTTTGCAAATAATTCACACGGCCAGGACGGGCATACATGCACTATTAGCAAAGATATTGGAAAATAAAGGAGGTTTGGTCCATTCCTTCCAGACGATTTCCATGAGATCTTTCCATCAGGTTATCGAAGTAGTTAACGCTCTACACCAAAATTCCATTTCGTGGATATAGATTGGTACAATCCGAGCAGAGATTCTCTGACAGTTTGCTAAGGCAAGGGGCATTGTGCCGTTTAAGTAGCACATATGAGCAAACAATTCCTGCCTGGACAGGTTTTAACTTCTCCGTTTACGTCTGGGGTTACAACAGTTGGGTTGCCGATCATTGCAGCCCTATCTGGTGACATAAACACTGTTTACACAGTCATTTCTAGGTACAACCTAATATCAGAAAAGTTAGGACACAAACACACTGTCATAACATTTAATCAGACACTTTATTGTAGTGAAAAAGAACTAGTCTGGCTTCATGGGAAAGACTTTGTTGACGTGATAATTCGGCTGGGAGGCTTTCACATGGCAATGAACTACATGAAAGCAATTGGGCAGCATATGGAAGCCTCCGGACATAAGGGATTTGGGTAGAAAGTGGGGTTTTCGGGGGGAATTCTACAGTGCACATACTATCCGGGCATGTTTATAACAAAACCGTGCGAGGACATAAACTAACAGTTGAAGCCCTTTGGCAAATATTGTGGCCACAGTTTGGGGATTGGACAAGTCGGAATGGACAACCTCTGCAGGCATGGGCAACCTTTTACGAGCAGTGGGCCGCATGAGATATTGCTAATTATATACCGGGCAACAAATTCACAAATTCACCGTCAGAATAATTTTTATAATGTTAGGAACTTTTTTGCTAACAACATAGCTTGCATGCACCATTTCGCTGAGCTCTGTTTACCTTTTAGAAAAAAGCGTATTTAGGCTACCGATCTGTTTAGTGTTTCAATTTTAAGCTTTCTGATATCTCCTTTAAATTTATTAAACCCGGAATGTTTAGTTGTGTAATGACGCTTAACGTTAAATTCTTTAAATGCGGAGTGGGATTCAGAACATATAGACACTTTGGTCTGTTTTTTACTTTAACAAAGAAGTAATCATTTGTCCACTTATCCTGGAATTTTCTCATTTCTTCAAAAAAGCTTCCCTTTTTCTTAGATGAAATTTTAATAAAACGTTACTTTCCTCATGGAATAAAGCGTGCCATTCAGAAAGTCAAAAGGGCCGCAGGCGGCCCGTGGGCCACAGTTTTCCCATGGCTGCTCTAGAGGATGCTTTAAGAACACAAGTGGACCGTGTCATAAACAAGTTCATGGAGGCTGATGAAGCGACCAGGTGTTTTGAAGAGTTCGTTGAGTCAACTACTGGATTCTTAGATCTGCTAGAGGAGTTTGATACTTCACAGAGCAACTGTCCAAACGTTTACTTACTGGAGACAATACATGGAAACGGTTGCAATACTGATTGGCTTCATATGGGCTGAGCGAGATGGAAACTGGGAATTGCATCTGGAGCTGTTTTCAAGAATGCTACCTTAATTTGCTGTGTATGACCACAGACACTACCCTCGATGGGGCACAGTGTATCTGGCTGATATGCAAAATCTTGTCAACACAGGCAGGACGGTTCTCAATAAAGAGATAGCAAATTCTGCCAAGTGATCAGGTTCTAGAGCATATCAATCGTGTGGACAAGGTCAGTGGTGGAATTGTGGGTATAACACACCTTGAATTGACACGGGAGAGATGGTGTTTAACATATAATGAACGTCCCCGCATCGCCGATGATACCCTTGCTATCTACCACCCACAGCAGATGGACACCAATGATGACTTCAGCCACATAGACACCTGTCCAGCTGGCATACGAAGAGATGAGTCGGACATAGCTAAGCTTGTCAGCGAGTTTACACGACTTGGAGTTTGTTTTCTCTATACATGTAGAACCGAAGAGCTCGTGTGTTTGTCAACAGGTGACGTGGCCCCTGATGATGTGAGGGATGAGCTGCTCTCCGTTGAAAAGAAGGGTGCTATCCTAGGCCGAGACTTCGTCAAAGCACGTCTCGTTGAACATTCTACAGACTTTTATTCAAGGATTCCACAAAACAGAGTTCAAACTCTAGCACCAATGTACAAAGTGAAAGTCCCCGTCCTAAAGGACAAAGTGATTGAAGTCAAAGCAGAAAGAGACATTTTTCGTCGGTTATCTCAGGCATCTCAGCAACCTTTAACCTACTTTACAGAAAATTGCCACCTTGATAAAATAAACGTCAAAATCATATAAAACTTAGTGTCATTAATAAGTTGAAAGAATGGGGAAATATATAAGATTATTTGTGTATACCTTATAGAATCGGAGATATTGTAGGATTGGAAGTTACTATGGCAAAGATGTAAAGATGGTGTGAATGTTGATAACAAGGAGTTAATTAAAGTTGGGAGAGAATTTAGATGGGTTCTCGATTTGAAAGTTGCGGTCGAAAGTTGTAGTAAGAGTATAGCTGTTGTTGTTGGCAGTGGCCGTAGTAGCAGTAGCCAGTAGTAAGTAGCAGCAATAGTGGCAGTTATTCTTGGTGAGGAGGTAGGAGGGAGAAAATAGGTCACGTGGTCAAAAATGAGTAAGACAACGAAATCCGGCCATATTGGATTTTGGCGGGCAAAATACGAAACAAAAGAAACGATAAAATCTTTAGGAAAGTGACCGCTACAATATCTTTGAATAAAAATAGCGTAAATCTCGCCCAAATTGTAATAAAAATCTCCCAGTGGTCAGTTGCGTTGTAAATTTCTCCACTTTTCGACGCACAAAATACACATAGATTTAAAAAAATATATTTATCAATTTTAGGGGTCAAAATCGAGAGGGGACATTTATTTTCCACTGTTAGGGGTCGAACTCTTTTCAACATTAGACTCCGTTTATTCTAACAGTGTAAAGAAAGAGTTATATTAAATCAATTTTTTTAAAAAAATTAAATTAAACACTATCTGATTTCCATCCATCTATCTTTCTGTTTTATAAATTCCATTTTTGGACAGCAATTTACACCGCCTGTTAGGGTGGGTATTTAGTCTAGTAATTATAATTATGCGTAATTAATATTCTGTATCACAATTATATCTAAAAACAGGAATGCTATTGAAAGAGTTTTTGTTTTTGTGATTTCTCTTGTTTGTTTCCTACTTTAAAAGACTAAAGTTTGTGTAAAGCATGTTTGTAATATGAAGTTACATAAAAGAAATTATATCTTAAAAATTGGAATGCATTTTCTTGAACTTGTGTAGACATTGCATTTTTCATGAATAGGGTAAGCTGAGGATATACCATTCCACTGGTTTCCATCTGTCAAGACTGAAAATAGATATAGCTCATTCAATTTATTGTCGCTCGACAGAAGGTTATGGAGGGTCGGCTTGCGTTATTGTCCGTGGTGTAAAGATCGGTCTCCTCCATTGGATGCTACAGGAGGCTCTCTACACGATCCCCAGCTGCTTATGGCACATGGTATTCCCAGACGGTCATCCATCTATGTACTGACCAGCTCGAGGTTGCTTAACTTTGGTGATCGTACGAGAATCGATGTATCCAACGCGACATGATCGTAGCGAATGGCTATAGTTACCATTTATGTTGGTACTGACTGGTCAAGTAAAGAAATACGGGCTATTGGATTGAATATATGCTTACGCCTTTCTCTATCTAAAATCCTGGCCTATAATGGTCAAGATTGTAATGTTTATGTATTGATGTATATATATGTATGTATAAATCTCTATATATGTATGTATTAGTGTTCACGATTAATAATAAATAAACACGCAGAAGCAAGTTCCAAGCAGCCTCCATTCTGTTTCCGGTCCCAGAAACGCGGACCAGAAGTGGGGATGGGGAAGGCTCAGTTCTACACGGGCAATAGCCCTGATCAACA
>VCCN01004625.1:1598372-1613715 GCA_006491835.1 Architeuthis dux | reverse complement strand
TGCTACGCCACTGCTCCCACCACCATCAAGATTTTTCCTAAAACTGGTAACTAGAAGAATTGGCGGTAAAACTTAGCGAAGGTGGTCCCGATTGGAATTCAGAGTGCGAAGATTCCACACACGCGCACACTCGAATTTTTTTTTTTAAAATGGCGCATAAATAAAAAGAAATCAGAGAACTCATGAACGAAAAACAGAAGTTTAAGTAAATACATATTGTTATTGCTTTTTATGAATTAAATTGTTAAATTATTTTGCCACGCTTCATAAATTTCCGACAGATCGAATGTCTACGTGACGACAGCTGATTTCCATTCGGGACCACCTTTGCTAAGTTGTACCGAATCGGTTCTTACTGACTGAGTCTGTCTCCCACTTTGTAAAACAAAATTAACAACCTCAAATATCTAAACCGCCCGTCTTATCACTAAGCTATAGGCAAATTCATTAAAGCCACGGCTGCTACTAATTCCTTTAGTTATGTGTCGTCATCGCCACAATTTTCTCTTCGGGGATAATAATTATAACGTAAGTGATAAATAACGGAATTACTTGCGGAGTGGTTTCATTATTGAGCAACCGGGATGTAAGTAAATAAATAAGTAGTAACGGCACGGCAGTCGTTTTAGTAGTAGTTTTTTTTGTTTTTTTTTTAAATACCATGCTTCTTTCATAGCGTGGCCACGTGCTCATCTAGGTCTGAACACAAGCTGATCACATGATAATTCGTCGTTGATTGGTCGAGCTGAAGCTGCCCCGATTTCTGATTGGTCCAATTCATTTACACGCCTACGTCACTCGATGTGGTTTCCCTTCGAAGGAGAGTTCAGTTTTTCCTCCTCTTTGTCTCTCATTTTCTCCTGTCTTCCGTTTCAATTCTATGTGAGGTTTATCAATAAATGTATGTCACTAGTCACGACACATGTTCATAGACCAAGTTGAAAGTATGTCGAAAAAATGAATAAATTTTCATATTATGTTGTTTTTTTTTATGTGGAAAACATTGTATTTTTACAATTTTCTTCCGACAGGTGGTGTGGTCGCGCGGACAACCCCTTTTGGCCTTTTCTCTCATATGTGTGTGTGTGTAACTATGTACTATATAATGTTCAGACTATTATATCTGTAAATTTTGTAAAAACCAATAAAACCGCTGAAATATGTTTATGTCAGATAATTTTTTTTAAAATATTTCCAATTATTTTTTTGATAACCAATAATTACGGCCTACTTTTTTATCTTCGGTCACAGAAACAACAAACACACCCTTTTAATTGCTCTTTTCTTGGGGGGGAAAAAATGGGTACGTGACTAAAATTAAAAAGTCACTAGCAAAAAAAAAAGTTTACTGACTTAAAGTTCAGGACAATCCTTGTCCAATAGTAATAATAAGAATGATATAAGATTACCGTTTTATTTATTTCACCACTCAACCCTGTTTATTTTATCTCCAGTAAATAAAAGACGACTGTCTTTTTGAGCGGTTCTTTTGTGGCTAACACGTTGTTTTACTGCGCCTTTTCATTACTCTCTCTCTAGACGTATTTCCCCCTTCTCCCTCTTTTTCCCCGGCTATTGTTCTATCTATCTCTCTCTCTCTCTATCTATAAAAATCAATTCACCCTCTCCCTCTATACATGACTGTCTTTCTCGCTTTATTAGAGAGTTACTTTCATAATCCTCCTCCTGATTCTTGAAAAGAGACGTTGTTTTCTCTCTCCACCCATCGTGCTATTCTCACCTCCTACAATCTAATGTCCTCGCTGCCCGGCTTCCTTCCTCCTACTATTGTCAAAGCGACAACAGAGACGAATTGGTGTGCTTTGCAACAAGAAGTCATTCCCCGTTTCTCTATTCATTTTTTGCCCACATTTCTTGGAAAAAAATAATACGGATCAAAACTTTAAACAAATATGCACGGAATGGACAATTACTGTCCACCTTCGCCTCCAGCCACGCCACCAAACTTGACTGTAAGTAAATTACTATTTTTATTTTAAAGCAACAAGCACCAAATTGGAACTTTCTTTGTTTATCTCGACTTTCAATGTTTTTGTTTTTTTTCTGTATTAGAATTTCTAAGAATTTGCTGTTATTTTTCCTAGTTTAGTTTTAAATTATTTAGTTTTAAATTATTTGTATCAGTTTATTTTAGGTACTTTTTTTCTTTCCGAAAAAAATAAGAAATTATGGATTTTTGTATTTATTTTCACACAAAAATCATTTTTTTTTATTTCTCTTAAATTAAATTTTTTTTAAAAATCGAGATGAAAAACTGTCATTTTTCGATATTAGAATTTCTAAGAATTTACTGTTATTTTTCGTAGTTCAGTTTTAAATTGTTTAGTTTTAAATTATTTTTATCGGTTTATTTTAGGTACTTTTTTCTTTCCGAAAAAATAAGAAATTATGGGGTTTTGTATTTATTTTCACTCAAAAGTCACCTTTTATTTCCAAAAATTAAATTAAAATAAATTCTTTTTTATTTTTAAATCAAGATTAAAAACTGCCTTCTTCAATGAATGAGTTTCTGTGAACTTGGAGAAAAAAAAACTAAAATGATTAATAAATTAAAAATAATGACTATTTTTTTTTGTTTACCAGATTTTTGCTAAATTTAATTCAAGCTTTTAATTCAAAATTAATAATTCTGAATTAATTCGAAGATCCTAAATGGTTTAAAGATCGTCTTTTCCTTTTCTTGGACATCATCCACGAAAATAAAGTCTGGTTTACTTTAAGATTTTATAATTTTCTAAACTTTAAAAAGCAATTTCTCAAGTGAGACCTTATATAAATGTCAAGTAATCTTACTTAATCTATCAGCTTTGTTTATTTCATTCACATTTTTAGTCTTTTGAAAGTAGTGACACTAAAGTCCTTTAAAAATAAGTTTCTCTCGCAGGAATTTAATATTTTAGTCTAAATATCTTGACCTTTTTCATTATTACCCCTTTCTAATTTAATTACAATAAACAAGAAACATTTAAGTTATGTCAGCTGTTGTTGTAAACCCTTAAATTCATCATCTCATCCTCAAATTCCGTGTTCGATTTTTTATATTATGAAATAAAACTAAACTTATGTTTTGCTTGTGAAACATACATTATTAAATAAATAAATATCAAGTATTAAATAAATACACAAAGTTATTTGCTTTTGTTGTACGTTTCACTCTGGATTGTCAATTTGCGAAAAAGAAAGTCTCAACATTAATGTTATCCACCAAGAAAGCATTTGGGATTTTAAAAAGTAATTTCCATCTCTACTTTATTTTTTGATAATCTTTTTGTAAAAAAAATAAAATTTGTTTCTAAAGAATGAGGTGCACATAATTGATTAATTACTAATTTTAAAGAAATATAATTTCTAAAAAAAAAAGTCATGTTTTTATTTTTTATTTTTAAAATTTTATTTAAAAAAATGAATTATGTAGTTAATCAAATCAGTTTTCCTGCGCATCAAGTTAAATAAGTTTCGAGATTTATAGATATAAAATATTTGCTATCATTTTTTTTTTTTTTTTAGAAACAAAACCAATACATTTCATTGCCATAAAACTAAATCTTCATTCATTTAAAAAGATTTTTTTTTTTTAAAGCTTTTGGATTTAATGGCCTTTTTTATTTGTTGTCTGATGTAGATTCCTTCTTTTTCTGTTTTCCCCAGTCGATTCAAGGTATAAATAAATATGATAAGTAAATAAACTCATTTTTCTCTTGGTTGGTGACACGCTTCTTTCCTTGTTCTAATTCTTCACGATGCCCCCCCCTCCTTCTTATAGTTTATTCGTTCACTCTTGATTCTCTTCTTTTCTCTCAATCCTTCTTTTAAATCAAAGGCGCCAATTGATGCTTTTTCTTTTGTTTGTTAAATGTTATGTTATACTTTCTCCCTTTATTTATTTTTTTTATTTGGGGTGGGTGATGCAGTAATTCTGATCTAGGAGCATTACCCTTAGTTTTTTCATTTGTTCAATTAGAAAATATTTGCCCGAACTTTCTTCAAAGTCGCATTCATTGTTGGAAAGAGTGGTTACAAAAGATCAAGGCAGAGTTTGTCAATGAAGAATGTATTAGAAGAGGGGGGGGGGAGAAGAAAACATCATAGGAAGATTTAGATCTAGATACATGGATGCTTTTAGATGTAGGGTTTAGTGAACATTGATTTGATGCTAGATTTAAGTCTAAATCGTGATAGGCTAAGTAGATCGATCTTAAGTTTTCTTGTAAAATTATTCCAAACAGAAATGCATTTTTTGGTGATTGAATTTAATCCATATCTAGTTGTTATGCAAGATGGAACATAGAGGCATCCCAGTTTGGAGCCTTTTGTACTTAATGAATGAATTGCATTCGTTTGAAATACTCTTGTAGACAATGTGGGGATACCTTATTTAATGAGTCGTAAACAATTTGGCAGTGCCGTTTGATTTTCAAGTTTAAGACTAGCATACGTTTTATTATTTTTACTGTACATACAATTTTCATTTGTCTAGAATAGATTTAGTTAGTGTACTATACTACTTGGAAATAGTCGGATAAGGGCGTGTATTAAAGAAGATTAAAAGGGAAACATTATCTTAAGCTTCTTTTTGCTTGTTAAAAATTATAATAGCTGTTAAACTGTTGATTGATATTTCGTTTTAAAAAAAAAATAAGGAAAACTATGTTAGCATTTTTTGGTATGAAGATTGTAATTGAAATAATCAACCAAGTCTAACCCCGGAACCCAATTTTTAAACTTAATAACTTATCATTAAGTATTGCCTATTTAAAACAACATATGCATTTTCATAAAATTACTCTTTATAAAGCTTGCATTAATGCAGATTCCATGTGGTTCGTGCGAAAGCTACATTTTTTAAAAAGTCCAGTAGTGTGTACGTGCAGTGTTGCCAATTCAAAAAATATTTTCGCGCTAGTTCGACTGCCAAAAAGCGCTAAATTTTTTTTAAATAACCAAAGATGGGCAAAAATATCCAGAAAATGGCTAAAATGTTTTAGGCGCAAACGCGCTAATTTAGCGCTTTTTGCACTGCCAAAACAAGAAAGGCGCTGAATCTAGCG
The DNA here is from genome assembly GCA_006491835.1 of Architeuthis dux. Lineage (NCBI taxonomy): Eukaryota > Metazoa > Mollusca > Cephalopoda > Oegopsida > Architeuthidae > Architeuthis > Architeuthis dux. Next base: position 1,608,646 of record VCCN01004625.1, on the reverse strand, counting down.
CTAAATTGGCAACACTGTGTGTACGTGATTACTATTAGTTGCTGGGTGTGGCTGTGTTATGTTAATGAGCAAGGTCAAGGCTGCTACTGGGAAAACCTTTCTTTTCTTTTTTTTATCGTACCTTCAACACCACTCACCAGCTAATACGTCGTATTTAAAAACTTTCTATATTAAAATACATTGTAGAAAATGAAAAAATAAGTCTGATGATTGCATTTCGAAAAACCAGGTAAAATAGATCTCTACACTTGCTTGAAACATAGCAAAAAGAGTTTGTATTTACGTGAATATTGAAAACAAGCTGAGTAGGGAAAAAAAACCCAGACACGAAACGAACCGAACAGATTGCCAAATTTTAAAATACTTAGATGCTAAATAAAGCCTAAATGTTTTTAAATTTTTTTTTTTTTTAAATGGGATATCATTTACTTAAACCATGTTTTCAAAAACATCCAGAAATATCTAGTATCTAAGGAAGTTTAGCGTCCCAAATTAAATATCTAAAAACATCTAGAATCTAGGCCATGGAACTTTAATGTCCGAAGTACTGCGACACGAGTAAAAACATTTAATAATACAATACAAAAAATGTATTTACTATGAAGAATTTAAAAAAAAAAATTTTTAAATTAGCTATTCGTAAATATTGAAAACATTTCAACAGAATTCTGTCGTTTTTTCGAAGACTTTGCAGCACAGAGCGCTTAAAAATTAAAATGCATCGACCTTATCTTAGAAAAATGGTTTTAAAAAAATAACCTGGTATCGTTAAAATAGAGAGATCTTGAGTTTATCTCTTCAAAGCCCTTGGAAATTAAAATGTTTGGTTTTGTTTGTAGTGAAGAACATTGACGCACACACAAACTAGGATCTCGATATAAAGTTAAGTTTTTAATATTTTAATCGCAATATAAGGTGCGGTAAAAACAAGATGTATAGTAGAGCTAGTATTTTCTTTAAAGTTTCATAGTGACGTGCTGATGATTGACATCATATGGGCGTGGTTCTACACATGAGGTCACGATGATCACTCGTTCGGTGCGTGCTCGCCTTGTTTGGACACGTGATCAGGAAGTGAAAAAGCCTGACTGGGTTAGCCGTACTTTAAAACTATTATTACATACATACGCATATCTGTTGTTGTTGTTGTTGTCTACCGGTTTCCACCTTCTTTTTTTTTTTCTTCTCTCTCTCTTTCACACCTGAGTCTTGTATTTATTTTAATTGCTGTCCCCAGTGTTGCCAATTTAGCGCGTTTTTTGTTTTGGTAGTGCAAAAAGCGCTAAATTAGCGCGTTTGCGCCTAAAACATTTTGGCCATTTACTGGCTATTTCTGACCATTTTAGCGTCTTTTGGCCAGTTTTGGTTATTTTTAAAAAAATCTAGTGCTTTTTTAGCGCTTTTTGGCAGTCAAACTAGCGCGAAAATATTTTTTTGAGTTTGCAACACTGGCTGTTCTACCCAGAAACGTTAATTAACGTCTGTAAAAAGAGGATGTGTAATAAAAAAAATTGTCATCTTAAAATGCTTCTCTATTTAATGATGATGACATCGTGCGTGATCTACTACAGCTGTGGTTGATGACTTCTCTCACTTTATTATTACTAAACTACAACTAACTAGTCTGAAATCAAATGATGGATAATTTTATATCCGACAGAATATGATAATTATAATGACATTTATTAGTTGAGGGTGGACGCGGGTTCGATCCCCGCACGGAGTTGTTTCTTTATTCACATTTACGATTTAGGTCGTTCGTTTAGCACTCGCTCACACCGGCGCCGGGCAAATATAGGTTCTCTCAACTAATAAATGTCTTTATAATTATCATACAACTAGCCTGTTGTAAATCAGATATCTATTAATTAATATGCTTATTAATTAATGTTAAAATACTGGGTTTCTAAACTAACGGTATGTCTGTCTCGATTTTAAGGCGTTTCAAGTGGGGCCATGACGATGATTTTTCTTTAAATAATTTTCAGGTTCAATTCGTTTTTGGCGCTTTTTGGAATTAAACCAAAAGGAAAACAAATACTGACTGAAACTGTCTGGTTCTACAGAACTATGAAGATATTAAACCGTGAATTTAATGCGAAATAACTCTAGTTTTTCTTTCTTTTTTTTTTACAAATCGATCGGCTCTGCTGTTGTGTTTGTGTGTTTAATGAATGGAACGTGTGAAATTCCGTATTTTCCGATCACATGATTATTTGAGATCGATTTTCTTTTTTAAATTATCGCATTAATTTTATTTTCTATTTTAACTTTTCTCGCAAATTATTAACCTTTTCGAAAATACTTTTTATTTATATTAGAATATAAATTGAAAGACTGCTAATGACCCACAAAGCGAATAAATCATGAAATGCAATGAACCATAAATCTCTTTTATTGCACAGAAAATAACCTGATACGAATGCATTATGAACACATTGTCAAAGAATTCATTTTAAAATCTGTCCATTCTATTTTAATCTTAAGATGTTGACACAATTTCTTGCAAAAAATGAGTGAGACCTTGAAAAGATTCTTTGAATTTCTTTCTATTTTGGTAGTTTTGTGCATTTTTAGGTAACAATTCAAACGTTTACATGTTTTTATGGTTCTTTTTTTCTCTAGTTTGAAAAATTCTTTTATAAAAAAAAAAGTAAAATTACTCAGATTAAATCAAAATAATATTGACTTCTTTCTCCAGAGCAATCAATGTTTAGTATAGAAGTTTGTTTTTCATAGAAAGGAATTTGTTTTTTTTTAAGCTAATGAAAATCAGCAGAACGAGCTGCAAGATTGGAATTTCTGGTGGTTACCTTGAAATTTATGGAATTTCTGTAGGAAAAACGTATATTTAACGTATAAACGTATATAAGATTTGTATATTTATTTGTTAACCCAGATTTATTTTACTCAAATCTTTGGTTAAAGATAAAAGAGTTTTATGAATTAGAATAAAGAAAGATGTAATCGATGTTCGCAGTTTGGAATGTAAGGTATGATGAGGAATCACCCATGTTTTCAGCCATTAATGGATTTTACAGAAGGGGGGTGGGGGTCATGAAAAATCAGTCTCTTTTGAACAAAAATGAAGAGACATTTTAATGTATTGTGATTTTGCAATATTATGTAATTCAACCCGATTTCTAAGTTATTTTGTATTCAATTGTTGGCTGGTGAAAAATGTCTGTAAAAAGTAAAAGAACTTGAAAATATTCCCAGGTGTGAGAAAGCACTAAAAATAGCTTGATGTTATTTTTAATGGACAAAAGGGCATTTCTTTTTTTTTTTTAAATAATGGCAACTCTTATTTATTTTTTCAATATCCAAAGGTGGGGAAATTTCAGATTCTGCATGTAAAAAAAATTGACCACGAAAAGTAATTATCATTATAAAAATTCAGTTTTCTTTTGGCTTGGTTATGAAGATGGACACAAAAAAAATCTAATCTCTTTAGAAAACAGATTGCATTGAATATTTAAAATGATAGCAGTTTCATTAAAATCTAGACTTTTCTTAAGGAAAGATTAAAAAATTAAGGTACTGTAATTAAATGAGTAGTTATATAAATCTCAATTGTTTACATTTCAACTTCAAATTGTATTTTAACCAAAGCTTATGAAATCAATAAATATTTCCAAAATGAAATTTTCAAGAGCATTTTAACTTTTCTCGTGCATGTCACCCGTAAAATAAACAATTGAAAAATACACATTTTCAATGAAATGAAAAATGCAGATGATTCAATGCCTTTAATTCAGATTTATCATCACACTAAATTCCAGCATAGAAAATTTCTATAGACAGCACTTCCCTCTTGTAGAAATGTAAAGGGAAATATTAATTAAATTTAACATTAGACTAGTCTCCAGCCCCCCTCCCCCCAGCTTTGATTGCTTGGTAGTACTAATCACTAAGCCACACCCTTGTCTGTGTTATGCATCACTTGAATTATGGAATCCTGACACGTTATATTCTTTGCTGGCTGCATCTTTTCTGATCACAGCAGGTAACATTAATGAAGTTGTAGATGTGTTATGAAATATTTTGCAGGTGAAATTTTAGTATAGCGTATTGATTGATATATATGAGCTGGATTTGTTAAGATTGGTGACCATTAACCTTTTTAGTGGCAAGTATTGGTTTTTTGATTAAAAATTATTTTATTTTTCATGAAAAACTTGATCAATGGACATCAATTAAGCTAGTCGAGGAAAAGATTTGCGCCCAACTTATTTGTACTACAATGTAGATATGCTACATTGGCACATAAGAGTGAAAATAACAAATATACAGTAATGTTTATTACATATAAAATGTGTGTCCAAAGTTTTCTCACATGCTCATTTCCTGTGATAGTCCACAATAGATTGAATCGATTTTTTTTTTAACCCAGCCCTAGTAATAAATAGTCATATTTCCAATATGTTGGAAGTTTGCTTATCTTGATGTGATCTGCACGTTGTGTGCCAATGTTAGCAAATATGCAACACGATTTCATCAAATATTTTACAACAAAAACAAAGTATTCACTGAAAAATGTTTACTATATCTAAATCATCGGCGTATGAAGATTTTAAAATGTGAAACATTCAGTGAATATCTCAATGAGAAAAACAGAAAAAAGCAAGCCAAAGTTAGGTCAGAAAACGTACGTTATCAAGGACAAAATCAAGCGCATGTAAGCATCTTCCTGCACATCTGAAGAGTGAAATTTGCCTAGCAACATGTTAGGAAGGTTACAAATAGCAATGCATGATGGCTAACATTTGATTCGAAAGCGAAGCCAAAAAATAATGGCTGCTTGTTCTATTTGTAGCGGATCTGCTACATTGCCACAGAAAGTGTTAAACTCACTTGAAAAAGAAAACCTTTCACTCTGGCATGGAGCAATGCCTATTAGGATTTCTACTGAGAATCAGTGAAATACTTGTTGGATCATAACCAACTTTAGGTCTGCATGGGTTATTCTTGAAATATTGTGATTAGGTCTTGAATTTTCATTAGAAAGCCTTTAGAAAGCAATTAAATTCAAATTGGAAAATACCATTGATTTTCAAAGTTTTCCTCTTGGCTTGGGAATTAACAAAGCTACTTAGATATTTTATTGGACAAAGCTAACCGTGGCAAAAGGCTACATTCATTATCAATGTCTTGCAAAGCAAACTTGTTGAATATAGCTCTACAGCATGCACTTAATGATCTCAATAAATTCATTTAAAACAGTTTTTTAGGTTACACTACACTAAAAAGATTAATAGATTTTTTGATTTTTGATTATTTTTTTTTTAAGTAAATATGTTATTTCTTAGATATAAAGTGAAAAAAAAAACAATTACGATGTTTACATCAAATTGAAACCAAATAAATTTGTTCTTCCTTTCTTTTTAAAAAAAAAATCACTTTTCAATTTTTATATTCGCCCAACTTATATAATGTTTTTTATGCATCTCTTTCCATACATCTTCAGGAACGCACAATGGGACTTTCTCCAAAGAACAGCAATGCTGAGGAACGAGATGCTGTAGAGACCCTGCTGTCCATCAGTTCAAGCAAATGTAAAGATATCGACAATTTCACACTCACTGTCTTATCAAATGTCAATGGAACACCTCCATCACCACCTTATCAATATGAAATAGCTCGCCCTGAGGAGAACAAAAAGCCTGTTGAATGGAGGGAATCCAAACTTGCCAAGGTAGGATTACTTTAACATTTTGCTTGTAGTCTTTCACTCTCCTTCCTCAATATAAGCATAACTAATGTTATCTATCTATTCTATATAATACTAAAATTCTCATTCTGTTTGTGCCCTCGAATTAGCCAAAAATGGTGAATTGTGGCTATATATATATTGAATTGTGATACTCCTAAAATGTGCTTCATGCATAAAAATCTGATTGATCTGCAACTTAATGATAGTGTGGGATCACACTCGCTCCTATAATAAACTGATTTCTCAAGGGAGATAACTATTAATTGCTAATTATAAAGTAGTCTACTTATTAATCTATTTGCAAGTGTGTAAAAAGAAAATCCATGTGCAATCGGGCCTTTAAACTTAATTTTCATGTTGGTCACATCAGATTGCACTACTTTTCTCTCAAAGGGTGACAGGTTTGTCTAGTCTTTAAAACTCTTTCAAGATTGAATTAAATGGGGTTGCACTTGCAGCTGGTATTTTGTTTAATTCATATGTTAATATGCAATAGGAAGTGTAACGGAAATATTAAAACCAGACTGATTATTCTCTAAAACTGGGCTCCAGACTAACTTTTTTCACTACCGTCCCAAAAAACAATTTTAACCATCCCGAAGGAAATGTAAACAGTTCCAAAATCAAAATGTAGTTTCTTTACTTTGTTCTCATCTATCGTTGTCAGTAGCATAATAAAAACACTATTAAAATGTTGAGGAAATAAATAATTGTCAAACTCCAGTCCAAACCTGGAGTTGACTTTGTTTTTCTACCGTAACAAAAACAACAGAACGACAAGAACAATCCTCATCAAATTTTTTAAAAAAAGGGAAAAGGATATCTTCCACGGACGCCTCCAGGATGTTTTTTTAAATCACTTCTGTTCCGGAGAAGATATTTATTCGTCCCAAACACATTCTTACAACATTAATTTCGAGACTGCTAAAATCTAATTTGACTACTATAACAGTTTTGATCAAAGAACAATATCTTTTTTGTTCTTTCTGTGAAATATAGACAAGAAATGTTTGAATCATAGTAGGTCTCTTCAGAATAATATTGACACCATGAAATATTAAAATGAAAAAATTGAATAGTTTCTAATAAAATATTTCCTTGTAAACCTTTTTAGAAATGATTTTGAAATGTCCAAGTGCCATTATTCTATAAATACTTGTGAGAGATGGCTAAATTGATTTGCTTTTACATGGAAATGCACTTAACTCACTTTTGTCTTCTAACTCTCCTTTGCAGTGTAGGGACAGTGCTAGAAAAATTATTACTTGGTTTGTCTTGCAGTTCCCACAATGCTGTTTTTTTGTTTTTTTTGTACAATGGATCAATTAAAAAGCAGGACATAATAATCTGAAATGAAACAACAAAAAATCTTAAATAGTGAAATGTTAGAAAATAATATATTGTATTAGGTCTTAGAATAGGAAAATAGATTTTTTGGAGAAGGTGTGAACTGCTCAGGTGTATTGGTATTTGTTTCTTTATACAGTATCACCCATAAATGAGTAAACCCCCTACCACTTTTTAATAGAAAGTTAATTGTCTTCTAAACCAAATGAGTACACCCCCACCACTTTTTAATAGAAAGTTAATTGTCTTCTAAACCAAATGAGTACACCTCTACCACTTTTTAATCGAAAGTTCAATTTACAATGCAAGTTTATGCTAAATTGGTTCCTAGTTTGTGCCCGCTGGTATTTTGAAAATTTGAAAAAAGGTGAGACAAGTAACTTATTCAATTGATCACCCCAACATGGCATGCTGCCAAAAGATGTTGGTAACATGACGGTTTCTATTGAGTGACTAAGCAGACCTGTTACTATTAAAGCTAAAATTTCTGAAGTCAAATAACAGTGTATAGATTATTACTACTGCTGATAGATTTACATAAACCTATTTGTGTTGATGAAGGGAATATGTCAAACATTGTTTTTCTTGGCTTTAGTGACATTAAAACGTTCAAAGCTTTATATCAAAACGTGAACCATAGCATTCATAATTAGTTCGGTTCAATCTTGTGTTCTGACATTTATATGTATCTATGTATCCAGACTTTGCCCAGCCCTAACCGTTCATAGTAGAAACTTGAAATTTTGTATACACTCCCTTCAATGAGTAGGGGAGATGTTTTGTTTTTGTTTTTTGAAAATTCCCCCAATATGCAATGTAAGTTTATGCTAAGTTGGTCACTAGTTTGTGTCCACTTGTTTTTTGAAAATTCAGACCATTTTTTTTTATAGTGATCACAGCCCTCCCCCCAAAAAAGGCGAAAGTAACTTATTCATTGATCATCCTTTTTTCCAACTTTTTAATTGATCACCCCCCCAACACAGCATATATGGGTGGTGGTGCCAAAATATTAAAGACAGCTACCTAATAACGTGTGGCTCCTCGCTTCACCAGAATAACTGCGGCTCTGCAATGTGGCATGTAGTCTATGAGGTTCTGGAGTCATTATGTGGGTGTATCTATCTAGGCACGTTCCAAGACTCTCCATAACTGAATTGTGTTTTGTTGGGTGCGGCTGCAGGGTTTTTAGTGAGGTCTGCAACATGTCCCATACATGATGAATGGGGTTTAAATCTCGCGAGTGCGGGGGCTAATGGTGTATCTCTCCCATGGCCTGAATAACGGTGGCTCTGCGATGTGGCATGTAGTCTATGCGGTTCTGGAGTCGTTGTGTGGGTGTATCTTATCAGGCACCTTCCAGAGCTCTCCATAACTGTTGTGTTGTGTTGGGTGCAGCTGCAGGGCATTTAGTGAGGTCTGCGACATGTTTAAATCTGGCAAGCGTGATGGCTAATACTGTATCACCTGCACATGGTGGGTGGGGGGGGGCATTATCTTGCTGGAACAAACTATCACTACCGAGGAAACTAGCATGAAAGGGTGCAAATGGTCTGCAACAAGACCTGTGTATGCCACACCTGTCAAGACAGTCAAGTTTCATTACAGAACCACTACCAGCTTGCACAACACCCTGCTGACAGGCTGGATCCATAGCCTCATGCAGTTTCCTCCACACACAAACTCGTCCAAAAGAGATGTGACTTGTCTGAACAGGCTACACTGCGCCAGTCTTCCATGGTGTAACAATGCACTCGTGTGGTGCATCGTCAACATGCTCCTGCAGAAACTCCACCAACGGTGGTCGTTGGTCGTTGGTTCTTGTTGGAGACCACCGGATCTTCAGGTCACAGCTGAAAATGGGAAGGTTGGTCATATCAAAAGATAACGAGGCAATGTGAAAAATAGGTGATATAGGAATTCGATTTATTTGCAGTTTTTATAAACTGCCCGATAAAAATGCAAAGACAACAAAGCGAATTACTGTTTGCTATATCTACCATTCACCCTCTGTTTCTCCCTTCTCCTGTGATCTCTCTTCATCACCCCATCCCCTTGTCAACTGCCACTTCTCTTGATAGCAGTCGCATGGTCCTCACGGTCAGCGGCTAACTCTCAACTGAAGTTCCCCCCAAAATTCAAAAGTTTCCCATTGCTTCCTCTCAGCCAATCTGCACAGCAAATCCACACACTGTCCAAAGCTTCCATGGTCCAATGGCGATGTTCTGGTCCAGCTGAGATGCAGTAACTGATGCGGTGGTGTCAATGGTACACTTAATGATCCGTAACCCCAGGGAGCTGTACGTAACACCATGGAATGCAGTGTACGCTGTACAGTGCTTTGACTGATTGGTTGGGCAGTACCAGTGTTGACTGAGGCTGTGATATGCTATGTTCGTTGGATGGTTATCATCCGTGTCCCGTTCTTTCATCACCTGTGGCCTGCAGTTTTCATGAGCTGCTGATGTCTGTCCAGAATACACATCTTCCTGGTATACCCTTGCAACTGTTCTTTGAGAAAAACCTAGAGCAGTTGCCACCTTCGAGATAGTGCCCCATCTATCTGACCCCAACAATCATTCCACAGTCAAATGGTATTAAATCTTGTCCACGTCCCATGGCTGCCACATCTACACTACTACCTCTTTACCTACATCACACATACGTCATCCAGCTGAGTCCGTTTCTACAAGTGGGGGAGGATGAAACAGTTGGATAATGCTGGTAGTATTTCTTCTCGTCGATGTGTGGGCGACGTCTTGTTCCAGGGCTGTGGGTTGACGGGAGCTGCAATTTCTGTGGGGGAAATAAACTCAGAGAGAAGGCTTGACCACGTGGCGGGGGAGAAAGTGCAACAAAATTCAGTATTTTCAATTGAAAATATGGGTTCGCTTTATTCCCGTCGATAGCTTCGATTCTGGGCCGGTTCGCGGATCACTTTGAGGCATCAAAATTCTGCTTCAGTTAAAATTTTAAACGAGTGGTCACTTTGCTGAATTACTACCAGTGATGATAGTAATTAAAAAATCAAGGCTTCTTCGTTTGTTGACCTGTTGCTCTGTCTATCCGATTCTAACTGATTCTAAACTGCCCGTTATTTAAAAATAACGACAACCCTTAAACACCACCCTGGTTGGTTGAACGCATTTTCTTTTGTTCCTGACCTCGTCGGCCAATTGACCCACTTTCCAGCCCCGGTAATACGATATGGCCCTTT
>VCCN01004625.1:1456169-1468447 GCA_006491835.1 Architeuthis dux | reverse complement strand
ACGACTGAAGTCTCGTCAAGTGCCGGAGTCTCCACAACAGTATATTGGCGGATGTATCATGGTACACTTCTCCCGATTCCATTTTCCGAATGATGTCCTTCCACGTAGGCCATTTTAAATCTTCTTCAAGTCCAGTTAACATATACTGAGTAAAGTCTTCGCTAGATTTATTTCTGTCTCTCAGTCATCGGATCGGAAATAAAGAATAAGCTTCCGCATTCGTTATTTCCTATCCGGGTTGCTTACTTAACGATCGTTGAATGACGATCTGGGAGCTGCGATAAAAAAAACAATAGAAATAATATAAAATAAATACTATTCAAAAATGAATAATAATTGCCAATGCTTTATCTAAGAAATTCGAATGTTATTATATCTAATACTACTAGTGTAAAATGTAAACGTACAACATGGCGGCTTATGGCATTCGTAGAAGTAAAGAAAATAGCTAATATGGCTAAATTTAGATGGCTCCTGCTGATTGGCTTTCGTAGCTTAATCGTTACAGAAAAGCAAGTCCTAAGGGTAAGGGATGCAAGTTCAAATCTCACCGGAGGCTGATTTTATTTCCGTTCTGCGTGGCTTACTTAACGGTCGCAGTCTGTCGATCTAGGAGTTGTAAAGCAACAGAAATAAGATGAAAGAAATACTAGTTAAAAACTATAAATAAGTATTGTATACAGTGTGGACAATAAGTATTCGTACGGCGTATTGAACATTTCATCCAATAACTTTGCTCTGTTAAGTTCAAATTATGTCACAACTGAGATACAACATTGGCAATGATACACACAAAATATGAAGTAAATGCATTTATTATTGAATGAGTTATATAACAATATTAGAAAAGCACACGAACAAAAAGTATCCGTACCCCAACAATATACCACAAACAATTGAACATCAGTAATCTATCGTGAATCCTTTTTGTTCAATTACTTTTGCCAAACGTTTAGGATAGTTACCCAAATACTTTTGGCAAGTTTCGACGGAAACCTTACTCCAATCTACTTTGCTGAACTTCTCCAATTCCGATATGTTCTTGGGATTTCTGTTCCTAACATTCATTCTTAATTCAGGTGATTGCGAAAGCCAAACCCTATCATTTTCCAACTATTCAGTCGCCAGCTTTGGCTTATGGTTGAGAACATTGTCTTGTTGGAATATCCAATTTGTTCTCATGCGGAGATTTCGAACCGAACTTTTTATATTATCCTTAAGAATATCCCGATAGTTTTCTTTGTTCACGGTTCCTTCGATCCGCACAAAATCACAAAAGAGCACCTAAACATAGATAAAACATTTTGGGATAAAGTCTTGTGGTCTGATGAGACAAAGCTGGAATTGTTCAGACATTCAAGCAAGCAATACGAGTGGCGGAAAAAGAACGAAAGTTGTTTGCCGAAGAACACCACCCCGATAGGGGAGCATGGACGAGGTTCTGTTATGCTATGGAGTTGGTTTAGTGCGGATGGAAGGAACCATGAAAAAAAGAAAACTATCGAGATATTCTTAAGGATAATCTGAAAAGTTCGGTTTGAAATCTCCGCATGAGATGTAATTGGATATTCCAACAAGACACTGATCCCCAAAATAAGTCAAAGCTGGTGACTGAATGGTTGGAAAAGGAAAGGATTTTTTTTTTGCCATGGCCTTCGCAATCACCTGATCTAAATCCTATTGAAAATGTGTGGTGTGAATTAAAAATGAATGTTGGAAAATAAATCCCAAGAACATATCAGGATTAAAGAATGGAGTAAAATTTCCGTCGAAACTTGCAAACAGGATATGGGTAACTACCCTAAACGTTTGGCAAAAGTAATTGAACAAAAAGGATTCACAATAGATTACTGATGATTACTAATTGTTCGTGGTATGATGTTACCGTACGAATATTTTTGTTCATGTTCTTTTCAAATGTTGTTACTCCGTCAATAATAAATGTATTTACTTCATATTTTGTGTGTATCATTGCCAATGTTGTATCTTAGTTGTGGTGTAATTTGAACTTAGTAGAGCACGTATGAAGAAAGCTGTTGGATGAAACGTTCAATTTTTCCTACCGTACGAATACTTATTGCCCCCACTATATATATATTAACCTTTAGATTAAATTTAAACTTATGGGTCAGTTTTCTCTTTAGAGTAGTTATATACCTGCTGTAAATTGTCTTGGAATTAGAGATAGATTCGAGCATTTTTAGAGAAATATATTGGACTTAAAATTTCAACAACAAATCTATGGAGAAAAAAAGGACGCAACACACATATTGATTTGTATATAGTAGATGTATAGAAGCAGATGATTAGATTAGAATTATTAGAATTAAATATGAGAGATATAGAATTAGATTTTTATATGGTAGCTGTATATAATTTGATTATTAGAAATGTTAAAATTAGGTATAAATATAGTGTTATAGAATCGGATTTGCATATTGGTAACTGTATATAATTTTATCATTAGAATCTTTAGAATTGGATATAGAATCAGAGGCAAAGAATTAGATTCGTATACCGTAGATAGAAAATGATATTTCCAGTTCTGTAAAAGCAATCTAGCATAGTATGCGAACATACACTGAAAGAAAAAGATCATTTGAGATCGCTACATTAAAGACACTTTACGAATGTACTGTGACCTGTGAAAACTGAAGCCATTTTGTGTAAAGAGATATGCTAGAGGTTCTGGCCCCCTTTTTGATATCTGCGTTCGGTCTTTATTGAAGCACAGGAAGAGGTTTGGTGATGTCGAAGACACGTGAATGTTTCTTTTTACGCCCTTGCAAGAAAAATCGTCACGAATGGAAGGTGCCGCACGATAATCTCAAAGGTCTTGTCGAGTAAAGAACATTTATTACCTTGAATAGAATTGTTGGGTTGGGAGGATAGCAGACCACCCATTGGGGGAAATAGTAACCTATCCTAGAACTTCATGGAAAATGGCATTCCTAGTGAAATAAAAGTATTCTCACCTTTCTGTTTAGTAGTCCTTTACTCGAATTTATAACCGTAACTCTTACATTTTGCAAAACCCAGACTGTGAAAAAGCCAACTAAAATTTGTCTTCAAAGAAGACCAAAACGCAGATATGAGAATTGGGAAGCCTGAACCTCTATCAGTAAAAAGAAAAAGTATTGGGATAACTACCCTAAACGTCTGGCAAAAGTAATTGAACAAGCATTTACAATAGATTAGTGATGTTCAATTGTTCGTGATATATTGTTACCGTACGAATATTTTTTGTTCATCTGTTTTTTAAATATTGTTACATAACTCCTTCAATAATAAACGTATCTACTTCATATTTTGTGTGTATTATTACCAATGTATCTTAGTTGTGGCGTAATTTAAATTTAGTAGAGCATGTATGAAGAATGTTATTGGATGCAACGTTCACTTGTTCATTCCGTACAAGTACCTATTGTATATATATTAACCTTTGGCTTAAATTAAAAATGATGGGCCAGTTTTCTCATTAGAGTAGTTAGAGGCAGTCCTCTACTTTCGTACCGGAAAAACTGAAAAACTGTACGAAAATTGAATGTCCGAATCTTGAATCATTGAATTACATATTAATTAGTGAAATAAAAATATTCCCCTTTTCTGTCTAATAGTCCTTTACTCGAATTTATAACTTTAACTCTTACATTTTGCAAAACCCTGACTGTGAAAAAACCAACTAAAATGTGTCTTCAATGAATACCAAACGCAGATATGAAAATGGGGAAGCCAGAACTTCTATCAGATAAAAAAAAAGAGAAAAAAAGGAAACGTAATCCCTGCAGATATTTCTTTACAGCAATTTGTATTCAAACGAACCAATAAGAAAATACAAATAAGACTCCAATGGGCACACGGGCCATAGGCGAACTCGTATCAGACGTGGAATCCCCTCTCAAAATCGTTCGTGAAGTCAAGATATGGGGTTGCTTGGCAAAGATTCTTTTTTTAAATAAATAAATAAAAACATGCGAATAGATAATTAATTGTCGGCTAGCAGACAAGAGTCGTTGTTGGTTTTGTTAATATTTCGATGTTTATTCCCATCATCTTCAGACCATTATCATTTTGGAGTCACCTTTATCCTTCATGTCTTAAAATTTCCACCACTTTCATACAAATGAGGCTTTCTTTTCATTGCTTTTCTATTGACAACTTTTTTCAGTTTAAATTCCAGTATCCTTCTTATCGTAACCGACGCTAATTTAAAGGCGTTCAGCCATTTTCGCAGGTTTGGAAAGGTATTTTAGAATTCTGAGTAATCTCAATGATTCAGGTTTTATAGCCGTATGCTTTTGAGGAAAGTCACTATTGTCTACTGTGAGATTACGATGGAAATAAAAACATCAAAATATCATTCGCCTATTTTTTTCTTAAAATATAAAATAAAAAGAATAAAGAAAAGAAATGAGAGCAAGAAAGAAAAGAAAGAGAGACAAAAAGAAAGAATTAAAGAAAGAAAGAAAAAAAAGAAGAAAAACGGATGAGAAATGAAAGGGTGAGTAAGAAAAGAGAAATAAACTAGCATTCCAAGAGAAATTATGAATCACCACCACCCATATATGCCGCGTTTTACCTCGTAAATTAACCAGTGGTGGTGGTACACTTATCTTGATGAAAATACTACCAGCATGGTTTGAATCATAGATTTATGGTTTTTTTTAAAAACAGGTCGGATTAGTCACACAATAGAAACCGTCACGTGACCAATGTCTTTTGGCAGCAGGCCGTATTACGGGTGATCAATTACAAAATTGGGGAACGGGGTGATTATTGTGTAAGTTACTTATTTTGGGGCTGTTATTACTAAAAAAGTCCAAATTTAAAAAAACAGAACAAGTGTGAATGCTGTTGGACACAAACAAGATATCAATTTGGCATAAACTTCCATTGAAAATTGAAGCCCCATCTAAAAACATTTTTAGGAGGGGAAGTTTCAATAAACAAATAAAAAGAATTTCCCTACTCATTGAGGGGAGTGTGTGCAAAATTTCAAGTTTCTACTATGAACGGTTAGGGCTGGGCGAAGTTCGGATACATAGATAGATAGATACATATAAATATCAAAACACATGCATAACCTAAACTAGAAAGAGTGCATACAGCTTACCTCTGCCATTGTCAGGGTAAGTAATTGTGCATGGATCCGCCCCAAAATTTAATCACTTCTTCCGTAGCCCAAAATTTCATTGAGAACTTTTTGAGATACCGTGTGGACAGACATGAACCTTTGGCGATATTATGTAGTGTGGATATATAACTACGACGTATGGGAGATAATTGTGCATGGATCCGCCCCAAAATTGATTCACTCCTTTCGTAGTCTATTGTCCACCGTTCCACAAGATTTCATTGCAATTCAACTGGTGGAGATATCGTGTGGATAGTCACGAGCGTATACATAAACTTATGAAAAAAAAACAGAAAAATATTCCTGGATCCGTCCCAATTTAACCACTTCTTCCTTGCCCCATTGTCCATCCTTCCACAAAATTTCATTGAAATTCATTGAGAACTGTTGGCGATATCGTGTGTACAGACAGACAGAAAGACGGAAAGACGCGACCGAATATTATACCTCTTCAACTTCGTTGGCTGGGGGGGGGGGAGATGGAAAGAAAAGCTAGAAAGACAGACAGACAGACAGAAAGAGTAAAAGACAGACAGACAGAAAGAAAGATAGACAGACAGACAAACAGAAAGAAAGAAAGAAAGAAAGACTGACAGACGGAAAGAAAGACAGACAGACAGAAAGAAAGACAGACGGAAAGAAAGAAAGAAATACAGAAAGAAAGAAAGAAAGAAAGAAAGAGTTTGAGTGCAGGAAGACGCAAACTTTGAAATAACCGGAACTGGTTTAAAATTTCACCCGTGGGTGGCCGTTTTTGTCTCTCCCCAGCAAGTCCTACTGAAGATACACCTCAATGAAACAACTACAGTGTTGTATGAGGTGCGAAAGATGTGGCCATGTTAGACAACAAGTCTTGCAATTCGAAATGGTTAATGGAAGCGCGGAGTGGCCCAGCGGTTAACGACACGGAGAATGGAATCGTCGAGCCGAGTTCAAACTCCGGCTGAGACAGTTTGCTCTTGGGAATGGCATGAATCCATCTCTCTCACACCGCTATGCATAAAATAGCGCAGGATGAAGTGAGTGACACCACTTCGGTAGCTTGTCGCCTCTAAGTCTATTTCACATATTGCAAACCGGAGCCGAGCAACTTGTGGCCAGCGTAAGCGCACTAACGAGCTAATTAAGCGGTTAACATCTAACTTCTTAACCAAAACAGCGCCAACCATTGTCCCATAATCCGGCGTCTATGTATATAGTTCAGCGCGATGCTTTCCTTTTGTGTATCTCACTCTTTCCCTCCCAGGGTTCAACATTAGTAAAATACCCATTGTTTTGCTTATAATATACCTAGGGCTGGAAATCTAAAGCACAGAAGTTTCTGAAAAAATACTCATGGGACAACGCCATAATTAATAGAATAAAACAATACTTTTTTCACAGAGTTTGTAATATCAATCTAGAGCATTGTCTTTATTTGGTATTCATCTTCAGTCGGAATAGAAGTTGGAGTGGAGTTCGACCCTGCAGCAGCCAGTCTTGTCCTTTCTCTTTTCCTTTGTTTCTCATTTGTTCTTCTGTTCTGTTTCCTCATTTTCTTTGCATTTTCATTACTTGGTCCTTTCTTTCTTTTCTTTTTTTCTTTCTTCCGTTTTCACAACATCTTTTTTTTATCGCTCTCTTCTTTCTTATTTTTCTTTCTTTTCTCCCCCTCTTTCTTTCTCACTTATCGAACAACAAAGCCATAATTGATAGAATAAACTATACGTTTGTCACAGTTGGTTATATCAATTTAGAAAGCATTGACTTCATTTGCGTATACGATCAAACTGTAGCACCAGTACACCTCTCTAATTATCCTCCTCCTCCCTCTCTCTATTGTCAAACTCCAAGACAAAGTCAGCAGTTGACTTTACTTTCCTACCATAACAAGAACAACAATAACAACAATCCTCACCAAAATTTGGGGTGTGAACCGATTTGTAAAAACCCCCGTTTCCTTATCGTGATTTGAACACACGATCTAGCAATCGCCAGCCAGATGTCGTACTAACTGAGCTAAATTGACAAGCCCAGTTTATTAATTGAAATTTATCATTTAATTTATTTCCATTGTTATTTCCATTTCTTTTATATTGATCTTGTACACATCAATTTTCAAAATAAATACAAACCTGTAAAGTAAAAAGATCAATGCGTTTTTGTCAAACTCAAAAATCAGGAATTTACCGTAACAACAAGAACAACAATCCTCACAAAAATGTGTGGTGTAAACCGATATGTAAAATCCCTGATTCCTCTACTGTGATTTGAATTCACGACCTAGTGATTGCTAGGCTGGTGCCTTACTAACTGAATTAAATTGACATGTCTTAGATATTTAGGAAAATGTATCATATTTAATATATATACAAAAGATACAAAAGTTGCAGTAATCATCTTCAGTCGGGATAGAAGTTGGAGTTTGACCCTGCAGCAGCCTGTCTTGTTTATCTCACTCTTTCCCTCCCAGGTTTCAACACTAGTAAAATACTCATTGTTTTGCTAACAGTATACCTAAGGCTGGAAATCTAAAACACAGAAGTATCTGAAAAAATACTCATGGGAGTGTAAGGAACAACAAAGCCATAATTGATAGAATAAAACAATACTTTTTTCACAGAGTTTGTAATATCAATCTAGAGCCTTGTCTTCATATATATATAATTTCTCTCTAAACTATCTGCCCCCCTCTCTCTCTTTCTACATATAATAGATAGATAGATAGATAGATAGATAGATAGATAGATAGATAGATAGATAGATAGATAGATTGTTCCAAGTTCGAGGTCTTTGAGAAAGATATTGATGGATGAAGCAAGCCCTTTTCCGATGAGGTGATTGAAACTACATAATTTTCATACTTCCTCAGCAGTTAGTAATTTCACGTACTTGTAAAATATAAGATACTTACGTAGTATAAATAAATATGTATCAATTTTCAGTTTATTTAGTTGTCTTTTAATACCATTCTTTATCTTCTTTTTTTGAGTGTCTTCAGCGTTACCAACTTAGATATTTTATATCTAAATCTAGATATTTTTTGTTGCGTTTAGATATTAGAAATTGATTTTAGATATTGGATATCAGTTTAAATATTTTTTAATGGGGCTCAGATATATTTAGATTTTTTTGGCAAATATCTAGATATTTTTAGATATCTTATACAAATTATCAAAATTTTGCCAAATCCCCTTGTTTTTAGATATTGGATATCAGTTTATATATTTTATATCTAAATTTAGATATTTTTGTTGCATTTAGATATAAGAAATTGATTTTAGATATTGGATATCAGTTTAAATATTTTTTAATGGGGGTCAGATATCTTTAGATTTCTTTTGCAAATATCTAGATATGTTTAGATATCTTATCCAAAATATCAAATTTTTGCCAAATCCCCTTGTTTTTAGATATTGGATATCAATTTATACAGGGTGTCCCTAAAGTCTGGACACATAGGCAAAATGCATATTTTCAATAAAAGAAAGTTGAACAACATTTTATTTAATTGAAATATTAATAAATAACATCTTCAATGTGTTTTCCACCACAGGGTTTGTCCATGACTTGCCTGTTTCTTCAAACTTTCTAACCACCTTTCCCACGTTGGAAAAGCCAATTGGGGTCCTTCTGGGATGAAGTGCATTAAAATCATCTGCTATCTTTCGATATGACCATCCTTCACGTCCACTGAGAAGTACCAGTTCAATTCTTTCTTCTTTCGACAAACTCATATTTAATCTGTGGGGCAAAAAAATATAGTTAGTTATAAATAGTGATATTTCCTATGTGTCCAGACTTTAGGGACACCCTGTATATTCTATATCTAAATTTAGATATTTTTGTTGCGTTTAGATATAAGTTTAGATCTTTTTTTGATGAGGCTCAGATATTTTAAGATTATTTTGGCTAAATCTTGATATTCTTTTTAGATATTTGGTAAAGTTCGGGCCCTGATATCTAGATATCTTTGGATATTTTTTCGCCTCAATTCTGGATAGTTTTTTTAGATATTCTTCTGGAACAACTAGATTTTTCCCCCTCAATTTTGGATGTAAAAGTTTCAAGTGTTGGTAATGCTGGACGTCTGCCTCTTCCTGTTTGTAGGAACGTCTTACAAACATCCTTTTACACATAATTCTTCAGGATTTTTATTTATTTATATTCCCCAACAAAAATAAATTAAAACAACTCATATAAACTCATTAAAATGTTCACCGATATTTTCTCAAAGAACAATAACAAACCAACTAGAATTATGAGCTGTTGCTTAGAACTGCTTTCTTTTTGTTTATTGAAAACCATCAGCCAAAACTGTCTCAATAGGTTTCTGGCTGGCTATGTATATATGGAGCTAGAGGGCTGACATTTTCAACACTTATTCCTTATTATGTGTACAAAAAACGTTTTATTTGTTTGTTTTTTTTAATTACCCTCCTAAATAGGTTTTTAGTGGGGAATCAATTTGCAATGCAAGTTTATGCTAAATTGGTCCCTTAGTTTGCGTCCGGCAGCATATATGCTTGTTTTGTTTTTTTTGTTGAAAATTCAGACTTTTTTCGTGATCAAGATGCGAGAGAAGTGATTTATACATTGATCACCCCTTTTTTTCCATTTTTTAAAAATGAATCACCCCCAACACTGCCGGCTGCCAAAAGACGTTGGTCACGTGACGGTTTCTATTGAGTGACTAACCAGACCTGTTTTCATTTTTTTTTTGTATGCCACTATTATAAACAATTTAAAAAGACTTTACAGACCGTCCATCCTTATTTTTTTGTCCTCTGAGCATGAAATCAAACAATGTGGAATTCAAGGATATGTGAATTTATCGGACATCTGCTCGCAGTGGTGTGTCTCGGACCTGAGCTTCAAAGGCAGCCGTACTGTCGGTTTACTCCTCTGAATGGGCGGCATACCTCTTCAGTCACCTCGGTTATCTGCTTCAGTCACCTCGGTAATCTGCACAGGCAGCTGTACTTTTAGATTCCTCCTCCAAAAGGAGTGGCAGACCATTACAGCCAGCTCTGGCATCTGTTTACAATGGTGTGTCTACGACAATGTTCCCTATAATCTTTCGTAGTCAGTGTACGCAAAAATCGTATGTTGTGCAATTGTTTTTTTTTTCAGTGAAAAAAGTATATGTGCACTAAACGCTTGCGCAAATGTAAATAAATATTACTCGAACTAATCAGCTTTCAGGGTAGCAGTTTCTATTATTTTGTTCAGCCATTCAATTTTAAACAAAGTTTTAGTTCTTCTGCTCTTCACAACCTTCGCCTCTTTTGAATTCGATATAGTGAATCAATATAACTGAGTTCGGTATTTCTGAGATGAGGTGTTAGTATTACTGATACTATTGTTCGGACTGAGATCCTCATCTTGGTTGTCATTTCCACAACGTTTCGGCCGATGTACCCTCCGAGTTGGGACGGTGGCCTAGATAACTAAAGCGTTGGTTAAAAAGCGTCTGACTGTTGAGTCATCTGTAGGTTGTGGGTTCAATCCCAGGCAGGAGCACCACAACTGAAAAAATAACCACGAAATAATTTCTAGGACATGGATAGTGGAATGAGGACAGTATACCCCCGTGGATCAAATAAAGGGTTCAGTTCAATAGTTCCGGTAAGTGACCGACAAAGCTTGACACCTGAAGAAGGCCGGAGGGTACATCTATCTATCTACAGAATTTGAAACAGATCTTCGTAAACTTTGCAATATGAATACTGTCTGCCAAGATATTCTATTCTTTGCTTTTCTCAGTCAAAGCTGTTTTGATCATTTTAGCCGTGTTTTTGGCTATTATTTGGCATGTTTTGGCCATTTTTAGTGTCTTTTTGGTCATTTTTGACCATCTTTAGAGACCTTTCTGGCCATTTTTGGCTTTTTATAAAATACAAAAATGCAGACCCCGGAAAACTTCCCAATCCTATAAAGACGATGGGGAAATCAAATTCCTGACTAATACCCTGTCAGTCTATATTGCAGATGAGGTAAATTAGCTTTTAATGTTTTTGGGGTTTTTTTTCAGGTTTACTTATTCATATTAATTGTGAACATTTTGGTAATATGTTGCATTCAATGTTCCCTATAATCTTTAGTAGTCTGTGTGAGCAAAAATCTTATGTTGTGCAATTTCTTTCCCTGTGAGTGTGACAAAAGTGTATGTGCACTGAATGCTTGTGTAAATGTAAATAAATATTACTCAAACTAATGAGCTTTCAGGGTAGCAGATTCTATTATTTTGTTCAACCATTCAACTTTAAACAAAACTTGTAGTTTCTCTGCTCTTCACGCCATTTGCTTCCTTTGAATTCGATATAATGAATCAATATTCTTTCAATAAAAACTCAGTAAACTATCTACAGAATTTGAAAGAGATTTTGTAAACTTTACAATATGAATACTGTCTGCCAAACCATTGGTGCAGCAAGGCTGTACAAACTGGAATATGATATTAGTGATGTACAGATGTGGTATTTGTAAAACTGACTAATTAGTTAACAGTAACAGTTAGCTAAGAGATTATTTTCAATAAGTATAACTATAATATGTATACTTACCAGATAAGGATATCTAAAAGTGAGGATATAAGGTTCCCTCGTTTACACAATGAATGTAAACAATTATTCTAAAGTACCGATTATTGTTTTTACTTATCTGTTGATGGAGCATTGTTTGGCAAAAGCTGATTCAAAACCTCTATTCATATCAGAGTTATTAAGTGCAAAGACAGGCTGGGTTGGGTCAAAACTATTTGGGGCATCATAGCTCGACTCCTTTGCGACATAGGGATTATGTACTGCTCATCGTTTTTACTTATTTTTTAATGTTCTATGGTTTGGCAAAAACATTTTTTTAAATCTTTATTCGTTACAGAGTTATTAAGAGCGAAAGACGGGCTTGGCTTGGTCAAAACTATTTTGGAGGGTCATAGTTCGGCTCCCTTGCATCGTAGCAATTACATACCAGTGATCATTTTTACTTAATTTTTGATGTTCTATCCTTTAGTGAAAACATATTCAGAAAATCTTTATCCGTTCCCAAGATACACTAAACATGTATGAATAAAGGATCTGTGTGAGTAGGTCTTTTGCATTTATAATCTGTTAATATCTGTCATTATACCAAGCTTACATTAATGCGGTGCACTCTTTTCCCT
>VCCN01004625.1:1307471-1318138 GCA_006491835.1 Architeuthis dux | reverse complement strand
TTAGGCACATTGGCAAGGTCTCTATTCATACCAAATGTTTTCAACGTATCGTTATGCGTCGTTTTTAGAATGGCCATCCAGCGAAAAAACAACTTTCGCCCTTGCTTAACCCTTATAGCACTGCCAGGCCGATATATCGGACACGATAACGAGCCAAAAACACTACACGGGCGATATATCAGCCTAAAAAGGCCAGCCGGACCAGCTTAAAAACTGAAGAAACCTATGTCAAAATGGGCATAGCGCTAAAAGGGTTAAGCAATACAGTAGATCCCCGTTGTTACGGCACACTAAGTTCCTGTTTAGTACTTTTCGGTTCGTGGATTACCAATTTGCTATTTGTGCCGGTATAGGTATCTACTAGGCTTAGTTTGGTCTGGCACAAGGCCACAAGTATAGGGCATCCGCTGAAGATCAAACTCACTACACTAGTAATGGATTGCGAGACTAACTTGCTAACTGCTACTCCACGGTGTAGCGATCTATTTGTGTCAGTGTGTACTTTAACAGAACAAAATGTCTTCGTACTCGAGTTGAAAGGAAACTGATTTGAATAAGTTAAAACTGAAGTACAATGCTTTGCATATATTTATCAATTATTTAATAATTTTATATTTTAGCAGAAAACCATGCGATCTGTTGGGTCACCCTTTGGGAGAAAATTAGTGCAATCTCATTTGACCAGGATGAACCCCGATTTTTCAAGCATTTGCGAATAAATAGATAAATAAGGAAAAAGTATATAACGGCTGCATAATACCAGCAATGACTTATGGATGCGAAACCTGGAAATTAACCAAACGAGCTGAAAACCAACTTAGAATAGCACAGAGAGCCATGGAAAGAGCAATGCTAGGGGTAACGCTAAGAGATAGAAAAAGATCAACATGGATCAGAGAAAGGACTAGAGTGAAGGATATTATACAACTAATTAAACGACAAAAGTGGAGATGGGCCGGTCACCTGGCGAGAAGAGATGACAATAGATGGGGGGAAGGACTAACAGATTGGTGCCCATGGGAAGTAGTAAAAGAAGTAGGAAACGGCCAGACACAAGATGGAGGGACGAGATAGAAAAGTTTGCCGGTAAGACTTGGCAGAGATTAGTACAAGATTGTCATGGAAGGAGATGGGAAAGGTCTTCGTCCAGCAGAGGACTTATAACGGCTGATGATGATGACTATGTAATTAGCATTTGATAGTTATTTCCCTTGATAAATCGGCCATTATAATATAGATAGGGTGAGCACGAACACAGACCCCACACTATTATTATTAAATTGCAAATCATTCGGATTCTTTTTTGAATTCTTCAAGTTAACACATTTAAGGGTGACCATAATTCATTACATCAGGCTCCATTTCGGCTACTTAGAGGCCACAAAGCGATAAACAGAATTAGACTTTTAGTATATTAATGGTTAACAGCCCAGAAAATGGTATTGGTTGACCCGTGTTCAAATTCTGGCTGAAATAGTGTGTATTATCGTCAGGGTAAAGGCATGAGTTCACCTCTCCCAAAAGGTCAGGTCCCTCTTGCGGGTACAACATAACCCAATACAACCAAGTCTACTGCTCGACAAATGCCTTTCCCAACTCCTCCCATGACGATTGTATGGTCATGTTGAGTTTTGGGAAGGTAATGGCTAACTGAGCTCACACGTTGCCACTATTCTCTGGTGAGCACGGTTTTGAATTCAGAGTTGTCTTTCTCCTACGGTTTTCCTCCCAAGGCTAGAGAGCCTAGTCTGTCCTGCTATTTTATCCATAAGGGGAGAAGATGTGATCTCATGACTTTCCCAAGGGCATTAGCGCGAAGTGAACGTAAACAGCCCCGGTCGGAGTTTGAACGCAGCTCACCGATTCCATTGTCCGCGCCGTCAATCGTTACACCATTCACACCTCCAGAATTTATCAATGGTTTACTCTAAACCATCTTTCACTACGACTACTACTTACAACCGAAACGATGTCTGATGAATGAAAAGCTGAGGAGTGTTCAACATGTTTATATTTCACGTTCTTTTCCCATGATTTCGTTTTCGACAACAGACTCTATCCTCTTCGGGGATGGTTGCTTGACTATGAAATCAGATCGTAATAAGGTCGACCCGCCTGATATTGACTACACCCTCCCTCTCAACATCGCCCCATAGTATATTCGGCCCACGACAATACTTTAATAACTTTTCCAAAACGATTTACAAGAAATACTTGAGTGTATCAATTATTCAAATGGTTCTTCGGACGATTGGACTCCTTCTTGTTATCTGTGTTGTAAACACGACGTTTCGGCCGATCCATTCTTCGGCCTTCTTCAGGTGTAAAATCCGAGTGTGATGGGTTAAACAGAAGTTGTGTCTAAATGGGGGTAGCCCCATATAGCGCATGGCCCGGGTGTTTCTGTGTCTTTGTCCTGTCGGGTTTCGATTTGTTGAGAAGTGGAAGCCACATCGGGTTGAAATCCGCACTTAAGGAGTTCAATCGTCCGAAGAACCATTTGAATATTAATGACCCTTCTCAAAACTATAGAAAATATCTTGTATCAATTAGTTTAAAACTCACACACAAGCACACCCGTATTGAGCGACTGCCTGGGAACGATCGTTAGCAAGCTCGTGTTGTATGTCATTTCTAGTGAGTTCAATTCCCATTGGGTAACTCACCAACTATTGTGGTCTTGTGCCAGAGCATGCTAAGCTTAGTAAATACCTACATGAGATAACCTGGGCGCCGACTGTAGAGCGATGTTTAGCAAAGTCTCACAACTCATTGCAAGTGAACGATATAAAAATAATGTTTTGGCTACATACAACACACCTACTGTTATTATAATTGGCATTTTGTTTTTGTATGTTCCTCTTGGGTTGGTTGTTCTAGCTTATCATGCAAAGAACTTGGTTATTCGACATATGGCTACTTTAAGGTGGAGTGAATGTGCAGACAATTAAGCCTTGGATAAGTCTTCCGTTTCCATTCTCAGTGCAGGTATTATATTCGCACATTTATTTCAAAAATACTAGATAACTGACTACACAAAAGAGATTTCTTTCTCTGTTTTTGGTGAAATCTTTGTAGATGTTGGTTCAATCTTTAGCTATAATGCCCATTTATTTCAAAAATACTAGATAACTGACTGCACAAAACAGATATTTTGTCTCTGTTTTTGGTAAAAGTTTTGTAGATGTTGGTTCAATCTTTAGCTATAATGCCCATTTATTTCAAAAATACTAGATAACTGACTGCACAAAAGAGATTTCTTTCTCCGTTTTTGGTGAAGGTTTTGTAAATCTTGGTTCAATCTTTAGCTATAATGCCCATTTATTTCAAAAATACTATATAACTCAGTGGTGCACCAAGGTGGGGGCGGTTGGTGTGACACCATCAGAAGGGGTGACACCAAGATGACTGCCTAAAATATTTTCATATAGTTTCTTGGTAATTTCTTTTTTCTAATGAAGCATCTGTCTATCCACACGATATCTCCGAAAGTACACAATGAATCTCAATGACATTTTGTGAAAGGGTGGGCAACGAGATAAGGAAGAAGTGATTACATTTGGGGGCGGATCCATGCACAATTACACTCCCTGACAATGACGTTGGCAGAGGTATGCGCTCCCTGAGTGCCTTCTAGTTTTATTGTATAGTTTTTTTAAAGATAGTGAATTAAAATATTTTCATGGATGGACAGTAGGATATGAAAGAAGTGATGAATTTTGGGGGCGGATCCATGCTTAATTACCACCCCTACGTCGTAATTATATGTCCACACCACATAATATCGCCAAATATTCATGTCTGTCTACACGATATCACAAACACTTCTCAATGAATTTTATTGAAATGTTGTGGAACGGTGGGAAATGGACTACATTAGAAATGATTAAATTTGGGGGCGGATCAATACACAATTACTTCCCCTGACAATGACGTTGGCCAAGGGATGCACTCTCTGGGTGCTTTCTAGTTTTATTGTATAGTTTTTTTAAAGATACTGAATAAAACATGTTCTTGGTACCCATACTTATTTTTCTTCATTTTATTTCACAAAGTCAGAACTGAAAAATGAAAAAGCGGTAAACTAAATTGTTAGTAAATGTAGGCTTAGTCCATCACATTCAATAATATGGGAGAATCGTGATGAATAGTGAATAGTATTAGTACAATAAGATCACCAAAATTCTAGATATTCTGGGAAGAACGCAAGTTCTGTAGGTGGGGCGGGGGGATGACACCAGGAGTTACCGCCGCGGGTGACACCAGTGTTGCCAATTTAGCGCGTTTCGCGCTAGATTTAGCGCGTTCCTTGTTTTGGCAGTTCAAAAAGCGCTAAATTAGTGCGTTTTCGCCTAAAACATTCTGGCCGTTCTTGGCAATTTTCTGGCTATCTTTGAACATTATTAGCGTCCTTTTGGTGGTTTTTTGGCCATTTTTGGCAATCTTTTAAAAATTAGCGCTTTTTGACAGTTAAACTAGCGCGAAAATATTTTTGGAGTTGGCAACACTGACCATAGGCCCACCACTGTATATTATATTAGCGAGCGTTTTTTTTTAAAAGATTTTGTCAAAATGGCGTATTTTTGTTTATTGATTTTAAAACAGGGTTATTTTTTGGTTCCAAGAGCTGTTCTGACTATTTAACTCCCACCTTTTTTGTTGTTGGTTTTGTCGTTATTACATCATTTCGGCCGAGCCATTCTACAGACTTCTTCGGGTGTACAATACGTAAGGAAAGGGAGGGTGTTTGGGGTTTGTTTTTTTTTTGGGGGGGGGGTTGTTCTTTAGTTATTGTGTGGAAACACGCACATCCGTACACAGGGGCGATTAAAATATTTCACTTCCGTTGCGGTAAAAGGAAACTAGCAAACCACTAACAAACAAACGAATACTTCGTCTATTAAAAAAACTCAAGAGATTCTTTTAAAAATGGCAGTTAAATAATCTTCTTTTGCATATTCCAGATTGTGTTCTGTCTCGCTCTCGCTCTCGCCCTCTCTCTCTCGCTCTCTCTCTCTCTCTCTCTCTCTCTATCGCACGTGCTGGAGACAACGTGAATGTTCTTGCGTACGCCGGAAACTATCGCCTTTCACTACTTCAGCGCAGCTGGTTGTAACTTAGCCGTTAAAACCTCTCTCAATACATAACCGTACCAGGGACACGTGGCTTCAAGCAATACTACAAACAAACAAACAATAGAGATTCACTTGTACCTCTAACTCAGCGGCAAGACGCTGGACGACATGTCATGGAGCTTATTGCCTTTGTACGGCGTCGGATAGAGTGTGCCAATCTCGCAATACATTGAGAGCAGATTCGATCTTAGTAGAGCACGTAATGAACTTGATCTAATTGATCATGTGCTAAAGTTTAGGTAGTCCGACAACTAAAGCCGATCAACTTTTGGTTCCAGGTCTACTGCTGGGTTGATGACACTAGTTACTATATATTAACTGGATAAACCCAACTTTAAAATCATGCTGGTCTTACAATTCGTTGTTAGCGTATTTGACCCCATTGAGTGCTGCTCTCTAAAAATGGCCTCGTACTTAAAAACAGTGTTGCCAACTCAAAAGATATTTTCGCGCTAGTTTGACTTCCAAAAAGCGCTAAACATTTTTTAAACAGCCAAAAGTGGCCAAAAAAGCACTGAAAATAGTTTTTAAAAAGCCAAAAGAAATGGCCGAAATGTTTAAGCGCAAACGCGCTATTTAAGCGCCTTTTGCACTTCCAAAGCAAGAAACGCGCTGAATCTAGGGCTAAACGCGGTAAATCGGCAACACTACTTTCGCTTGTGTAAGGGAGACGCGTTATCTTTACTGAGACTGTCAGTAAAAAAGAAAATGGCGTAGGAGGACACGGTAAAAACAAGAGACAGATCTGGTTAGTCACTCAATAGAAACTGTCACGTGACCAACGTCATTTGGCAGCATGCCGTGTTGGTGGTGATCAATTAAAAAAAATTGGAAAAAGGTGTGATCAATGAATAAGTTGCTTCTGTCGCATTTTGTTAGATCACTAAAAAGTCCGAGTTTTTAAAAAACCGAAAAAACCAAGCGTGAATGCTGCCGGACACACACTGACCAACTTAGCATAAACTTACATTGCAAATTGCCCGCTCCTGAAAAAAACCTTATTGGAAGTGGGGTAATAGAAACAAAAAAAAACGTTTTTTTTTTAGACATAATAAGGAGTAAATAAATGTTCAGCCCTCTAAACTCCATTGGTGCGGCCTGTACGCATGACACATACATACCCAGCCAGACAGCCAGAATCACTTAAAAACTGAAGAAACCTATGTTGAAAATTTTATTTGACGGTTTCTAATTGAATTAAATGGTTTAAGGCAGTGATTCCCAAACTTTTCCGAAGCACGGCACCCTTAGTGTATAAGATATTTTTCCCGGTGCCCCAAGTCAGAAAATACTAAACAATTGCATTTACGTCCATGTGTCTACGTCTCCGGTTGGTGTTGTATCATCACTTTCCCAACAATGATTAATGTTTACTAAAAGGTTTTCCATTTGTACGAAGACAAGGATTACAACTTGAAAAAATACTTAATTTAAATAAACTTTAAAGCGTAAAGTATGCAACGGTTACATAATACCAGTCATGAGTTAGGGGTGCGAAACATGGAAATTAACAAAACCAACTGAAAACCAACTTAGAATCGCACAGAGAGCCATGGAAAGCGCAATGCTAGGAATAACTCTAATAGATAGAAAAAGATCAACATGGATCAGAGGGAGGACTAGAGTGAATGATATTATAGAAATACTTATGCAGCAAAAATGGAGATGGGCTGGTCACCTAGCAAGAAGAGATGACAATAGATTGGGACAAAAGACCAGCCACAAGATGGAAGGATGAGATAGAACATTTTGCCGGTAAGAGGCTAGCACTACCGAGGTCGTCATGGAAGGAGATGGGAAATTCCTTTGTCCAGCAGTGGACTCATGACGGCTGCTGCTGCTGGTGGTGCTGCTGCTGATGATGACTAGTATTAATAAAAATTTCGAATATCCTGCGGCGCCCCTGTGAGCTAACCACGTCTCCCTAGACCAATCACTCAGCGACATTGCAGCAACAAAAGAAGATAGAGTAGAACTTAATGATTGATATTTACTAAGCCTCGCTTAATACAGCCTTACGGACCACAAGTGTAAAGTATCCAATAAGGATCGATCTCACTACAGTAATAATCGTCAATGGGACGAGCTTGCTAACCAATGTTTCATGGCAATGCGCGATGTGATATTTACTAAACCTTGATTAGTATGTCCGCTCGGATAGAATGTCTGCCTCACACGCAGAAGGTCCTGGGTTCGTATCCCAGCGTGGAAAACTCTTCTTTAGGACAAACTTCTCTGCGCACTCGCCAGCTTTTTGAGTATACTCTAAGCTGTGTGATTAGGGTGGAGGTATCCCTTCGGTGGATTTGCATCCTGCCAAGCTTGTGGGAATAATCCACTGGGAGTTGTCTCTTAAGAGACGCGACACTTTGCCCTTTTGAGATTAGTATGGTCTAGACCAGTGGTCAACAACCTGGGTTCGTACGAAGCTAAAGGGTTCGCAAAAAACTTCTTGAAGTTCGTGAAAAAAAGGGGTTCAGACGGTGTTTGACAGAGAAGCTTGATCAAAATTATTAAGAAAACATTAATAACACCTAAAACATTTCGGTCTTGACAAAAAATTCATTTTGTGAACAATGTCGAACCGTTTTTACTCTCCGGCGATTGTTAGGTATTGTTTATATTAACTTTCATTATTAATTTACAGCGCGCTATTTTTATGAAACTTTTTATGCAACTTAATCAAACCAGCAGTCTACGGTCATAGACGTATGAGAACCTTTTGGTTAGAGGGGGGCGGGGGGCAAAGAGCTTTATTTGCCCGAAATTTTACACAGTTTTGCCCGAAATTTTACAGCTTTTATACCTGCAAAGGTTTAGAAATTCTCAGGGGGGAGATTTCCTAAAACCATGCCCCCCCCCACACACACACCATAGTTGGGGGGGCGAAGAAAGTTTTCAATTCTAGAAGCTCTAAAACAGCTATTTCAGTGTATTCAAAACCTATCTTAACATAATTTTAAACCAAGACAATCAACAAAATGCGGGAGACTTGATAGGTCTGCAAATAGGAGGGGGAACATTTTTTTACAGGCATATTTTTTTCAATGCGAGAGATTCGTACAAACACATTACATGCGGGGGTGGGGCAGCACTTGGCTTCAAAATGCGGGAAATGCGGGAGACTTGGTAGGTCTCTGTTTTGCCCCTCCCCTGACCCCTGGCTCATATGTTTACGACAGTAAGTAAACAGCACAGATCGTAAATAAAAGAAAAAAGAAAAAAAGAATAAGCTCTGGGCGAGACTCGAACTCGCGACCCTTTCACCTCGGGAAGCTGCCCATGTACTTCGTTGCTCTACCGACTTAGCTTCTTCTTTAGTCTCTGTTTCCAATCTGCACTGTTTACTCACTACTGACGTAGACGGTCTGAGTAAGTTGCGATAAAAAGCTACTAAAAAATTCAGGATGAAAGAAAATACTAGTCCAAAATTGATTATGCTTGACAATGCCTCAGTTAATAAAAAAACAAATCAGAATAAATAACAACAGTAGTTGAAGTGGTAGTAGTTACAGAGATGGTAAGGGAATAGAGGGAGAAAAATGCAGAAAAGTACAAGAGTAATAGAGAGGGGGAAGTGGAAAATTAAAATAAATAAATAAATAAAGATAAATATGGGTGTTGGGTTTGGGCGAGTATTAGAGCAAAGGCGTTTAAGCAGCGCTGGATGTAATGCAATAACCCGATGTCCATGTCAATTAGACTCTCATTTTGTTAGTTTGGTATCCAGAACAACTCGTTCACCGAAGATAAATGATTTTCTCCGTAAAACTAGGACAACGTGTCGGGACGTTTCTGGTCACGGTGCCGGCCGCTGACTTCCGGATAAATGAGCCGTTGGGGCCGAAAGGTTGAGGCGTTATCACAGTATGAATAATGCCGGGTTCGGGCACGATGATCCGGTGAGGGTTCGAAACTCGCTGATGGTTATTTCATTTGACACATTTTGCGTTTGATTTACGACTATGCAAATGCTTTTTCTTAAAGCGTTTTCAAATCATCTGGAAATATTTCTTCATGGACTGCCTTGTGGCTAAAATAATTAGGTTTTAGATTAATGCAAAAGTATCCAGTGTTATTTTCTATAATTTTGAGAAGGGTCATTAACATTCAAATAGTTCTTCGGACGATTGAACCCCTTCTTGTTGTCTGTGTTGTTAACACGACGGTTCGGCCGATCCATTCTTCGGCCTATCTCAGGTATAAAATCCGAATGTGATGGGTAAGTTTTTAATTTCAAGGGAGGTAACTCTTAAAATGTAGGATTCTGGTGTTTCTTTATCCTCGCCTTGTCGGGTTTGGATTTGTTGAGCCACATCGGGTTGAATTCCGCACTTTTCTGACTAATTTAATCAGTCGACATGTTGATATGTGCTGCCTCATTGACAGAGAACGTTGTTGGAAACAGAGAAAAATCAAAGAGGCAGCTCATATCAACATGTCGACTGAATGCATTAGTCACGCAAGTGCGGAGTTCAACCCGATGTGGCTTCCAACGAGATTTGAAATCCTATCATCTAAGAAATTCGGACAACTTAAGATGATTATGTTTTCTATTACAAGGTGTAAACAAACAATATGGCATGGAGTAAATCGGATGTGGAAGAGTGTAGCTATATGACTAAATTTTAACTAGGCCTGCTGGTGGCCTCCGTTCGCTTAATCGGTGCCATGTGCAAATGTGACACCGTACCAGACTAAACTACGCCTAGGGCGCCTCCCGAAAAAACAAAAGTTAGAAAGCTAATCTAACAGACCATTGCCAATGTGCAGTGAGTTCGATCTTCACTGTTTACTCTACACATGTGACCCCCTACCAGATTAAGCTAAGCGTTGGTCATCTGCGATGGTTAGACAGCTAATCTCCTAGATTATTGTTAATTGGGTGCTGCATGATCGTGGCCCTGTGCCAGACTATGCTAATCTCTGCATGCATAAAACAAAGCATTTGGGATTATTTTGTTCATCACGCAAACCAAAACTGTCACCAAAACTGTCACCAAAACTGTCACCAAAACTGTCAAAATAGGTTTCTTCAGTTTTCAAGTCAGTCCGGCTGGCTGGCTATGTATGTATGTATCATGCGTACAGGCCACACCAATGGAGGTAGAGAGATGGAAATCTCAACATCTACTCCTTATTATGTCTAGAAAAAACGTGTTTTGTTTGTGTTTTAAAGCCCCCCTCCAATAGGTTTTTAGTGGGGGTTCAATTTACAATGTATGTTTATACTGAATTGATCCCTAGTTTGTGCCCGCTTGTTTTTTTAAATTCGGACTTTTTAGTGATCCAACAAAAGGTGAGAAAAGTAGCTTATTCATTGATCACCCCTTTTTTTTTAATTGATCACCCATGCTGCCAAAAGATGTTGGTAACATGACGGTTTCAATCGAGTGACTAAATAGGCCTGTTCTGTTTTTTTATTAACTCTACACGTACAAACAGGATGTTCAATATACCCCAGTCATGCACACATTCAAACACGCTTATCTCCCTTTCCCATCCGAAACTATTAATCCCAACAGATACAAA
>VCCN01004625.1:1255267-1266455 GCA_006491835.1 Architeuthis dux | reverse complement strand
CATTTGTTATGAAAATAATCTTGTGAAGAAGTAATTTTGAGAAGATGGCAAGTAACTTAAGACT
Organism: Architeuthis dux; assembly: GCA_006491835.1. Lineage (NCBI taxonomy): Eukaryota > Metazoa > Mollusca > Cephalopoda > Oegopsida > Architeuthidae > Architeuthis > Architeuthis dux. The sequence continues at coordinate 1,266,391 of VCCN01004625.1, read as the reverse complement.
GCTTCCTTCAAGGAACTAGTTGAACATTTGAAGGATACGTTTCCTAATAAACATTTTCAAGGTGTGTTAAATTTATCATCATGTCTCAGCATCTTCAAGTGAGAAGCTACAGGGTGTGGAGAAGATGATGAAAACAACATTGTATACCCTTCCAACATTTTTTCGCTTTGAAGGTTTCAGTTTTGAACCGTTTTAAACCCTCTCTATGGCAGATTGCCTAACACCATTTTGAAAGCCCCAGTGTCTTCTGAGTAACATGATTTCATTTCTCCTTGAACTAAATCCAGAAAATCCTCTACTGGGTTTTGTAACCATTATAGCTCTGGTTCCAACAAAATTGATGGGTTGTGTGTTGTATATCCATCTTGGTCCGCGGGAGGAAAATCCTGAACTTGGAGAAAAAAGGAAGACTCGAAACTTAGTTTATAAAAATATGAGAATATATTTTGTATTGAATATACATTGTGTTGTGACAGAATGAAGAGGCGGAGAGAGATAATGAAAGCCGACAGACTGTTCCCAACAGGGAAACTGGGCCCCATGCTCCCAAGCCCAGCTGCTCTCTGTCTCTCCCTGGCTTCTGAGGTCACTTTGTGTCTCTTTCTTTCTTTTTTCGAGGGCATCTGTGTCGCTTTTATCAGGTTCGAACGCCAACACTGATTTTCCAGCCACCACCTGCAAGTTCAGTCGATATCTTGTTTATAACTTTCAACACCCATGGGGGTCAAATCTGTGACCTCTGCCCGCGGCTGCCTAAATATCCAACATATGTTAACTTATCTTTATTTTTTTATTTCATGAAGCATTGTCCACAGCCGTCGTTGATAATAATAATAATGATGACATTAAATTTTGACTAGTATTTTCTTTCATCAGGCTGTCAGTGAATAAACAGCATGGATCGGAAATAAAATTAATGTTTGACAATGAATCTAATAAAAAATAAAATAAAGATAATATTGCTGCTACTAATACTACTAGTATAAAAATAAACAATAACAAATATGATGTTGAGAGAGATCGCAGAAGAATGAAGGTTAGGTTTGATATTCTGCCAACCATAGGGTTCTCGTAGCTCAGTTGATAAGAGCAGGCTTCCCTGAGGCAAAAGGAACACAAGTTTGAGTCTCACCAAGAGTGTATCTTTTATTTCCAATCTGTGCTGTTTACTCCCTGCTGTAGACTGATGGCCTGAAAAAGTAAATTTGCAAGTAATTTCCAGGAGGGGCCAGGCACCCCCTTAGCGACAGGCCTGAGTGATCAATTAAAAAGTTGGAAAAAGGGGTGATCAATGAATAAGTTACTTCTCTCGCCTTTTGTTGGGCTGTGATCACTAAAAAAGGTCTGAATTTTAAAAAAAAACAAGCAGGCACAAACTAAGAGATCAATTTGGCATAAACTTACATTGCATATTGAACCCCCCTCTAAAAACCTATTTATGGGGGGATTTTCAAAAAACAAAACAAATATTTTCCCTACTCATTAAGGGGAGGGTATGTGCAAAATTTCAAGTTTCTATTATGAACAATCTGGGCAAAGTCCAGATAGATAGCTATAAATGTCAGAACACATGAATAACCTAAACCCAACAATAAACCAGTGTTGTGGATAGCAGTGATTAATAAGTTTCAACCTTATTATCACAATCTTTCCTATAAAAATAGGAAAGATGACAGTGATTAATCTGTTATTCATTAAAAAAATGTTTTACTTTCAACTTATGTTTTTATTATTTAAAAACTAAGGTACACTGATAGGTATAGTTTAATGATTAGAAGGTCAAATTGGTGGCTGCAAAGTCTAAGGTTAAATTAGGCGAGGCAGGCACATTATGATTACTAAAAAAACAAGACTGGTTGCTGCAAGGTCAAACCACTCTAACTTCTATTCCAACTGAAGATGATTACTGCAACCTTTGTATAATACATCAACCTAGGACAAGTAATAAAGCTAGAGAAAGACCATGGCTGCGAAATAAAACAACGCATAACGATAGGTTGGAAGGCTTTCGGTATAAATAGAGACATTTTGAAGAGCACCTTGCCAATGTGCCTAAAGCGTAAAGTATACAACGGCTGCATAATACCAGCCATGACTTATGGATGCGAAACATGGAAATTAACAAAACGAGCCAAAAACCAACTCAGAATAGCACAAAGAGCCATGGAAAGAGCAATGCTAGGGATAACTCTAAGAGATAGAAAAAGATCAACATGGATCAGAGAGAGGACTAGAGTGAAAGATATTGTACAACTAATTAAGCAGCAAAAATGGAGATGGGCTGGCCACCTAGCAAAGAGAGATGACAATAGATGGGGGAAAAGACTAACCGATTGGTGCCCATGGGACAGTAAATGAAGTAGGAAAAGACCAGATACAAGATGGAGGGACGAGATAGAAAAATTTGCTGGTAAGACTTGGCAGAGGTCAGCACAAAATAGGCAGTCATGGAAGGAGATGGGAATGGCCTTTGTCCAGCAGTGGGCTTACAATGGCTGATGATGATGATGATATTAAATATGATAAATTTTCCTCAATATCTAAGACTTGTCAATTTAGCTCAGTTAGTAAGACACCAGCCTAGCAATTACTAGGTCGTTAGTTCAAATCATGGTAGGGATTTTACATATCGGTTTACACCCCAGATTTTGGTGAGGATTCTTGTTCTTGTTGTTAGGGTAAGAAAGTAAAGTCAACTCCTGACTTTGCCCTGGAGTTTGACAAAAAACTTTCTCTTCAAATCTAGCTCGAAAGCCCTTTCTAATTCATGGATCATTCTTGTATTTGTAACATCTTCAATATCAGTCGAAATGATCACCTACTTTTGAAATGGTGTCATTTCAAGAATGTTTTTGTATATAATTCTTATAATTCAACATATTCAAGTTATTTTACTGGAACCAAATTTAATTAAGAATTGAAAGTAACTATGAACAGTAATTTATAGCTCTTCCTTTAAATAAAGAAGAATATCCCATGTTCTTAAGTTGTATGAAGAGTTTCCCAAGTATCATAAAAAGAACTGTGGATCTTGTATCTAAGTTTGTTGTGTACTACAAATTGCAGCTATTGGTTTTGGCAAAGTTCAGAAGTTTCATCGACACAAGATTTTCCTGTCTATCCACATATTTGAAAATAATTTCTTTCTTTTAACAGTTCTAATGATTTTCAGATGCAGTTCATTTTAGGCTTAGTGGATTCCATTTAAGCCTGTTTTAATTCCAGAGTTCTGTAGTTGTAACATAATGAGACAGGGTTGCCTAGGCCACTGGTGTACAGTTTAATATTGATGACTAAATAATGGGCCATGGTCTCCCACCTTCATAATTGGCTTACAGGTTTATATTGCAGAAGAGAACGGGTTGGTTTCATTGTTGCATATGCGCACGCGCAATTTTCATTAAGCTGTGATTCCATTCTAGAAAATATGACCAGGAAATTAAATAATTTCCCTAAATGAAGTTTTACAAACAGAACATGCAATATGGAAAACTTGATAAAAATATGCCATATTAGCCATTTATAGATACAGTGTATTTGTTTCCCTTTTTTTTTTTCCTTTTTTTTTTTCCAAGTATATCTTATAGGCCAGCAAATACCATGTGTTGTGTGTATGTGTCTCTATCTATCTATCTATCTATCTATCATATATGTAATTAATCTTTCTATACTATGAGCTGTTAGGAATTTTACTTGTGCATCACAAGAAATACCATATATTCCGGACTATGACAAATGGTTTACAAGGGTATTTGGAGGACTACCACTCATAACTGTCCATGTTGAGCTCTTATAAACAGCCCCCTAGTCATAATACCAGCATTGTAATATTTGCATTTAAACAATTTTTTTGTTCAATTTCAATGTCTTTTATACTGACATATACGGTAAACCTGAAGTAAATTGTATGACTTAGCTTGAAATGATTTTAGTTCTTAAATCAGCCATATTGGCTTTTATTCAAAAGTATTAGTAACCATTTCTACTGCAGACAAGTCTTTTTGATTTAATACCAACTATAATGAATCTACTTGCATTGCATGAATATCAGTATCATGGACGTCCGCTGCCACTTTTGGGGGGGAAAAAGGGGTATATTTTAAATATATCTTAGTGGTAACCCTGTTACCAGCGAATAATAAGTCTTTTTATATTGGTACATTAAGTTGGGCTTACATAAAACCATTGTACTGCATCATTATCTTTTAATGTTCCAACTTTGAAAACCCCCTTTGCCCTCAGTGAGAAGGCCTGATCGGGGGGTGTTGCCCTGTCTCCCCTGCCGCACCGTGGATTCCCATGATCATTAAATTGATTACTTATTGGCCATCCTACTATTGGTATAGGTATGCAATGGCAAAGACATCCTTAATAGTATTCATTCTTACACCTGTCATTAAAGTTCTTGTTACATCTTGGTTTTCTTCCAAAGAATAGCCATTATAGTGAATCAGTTTCTTAAAGATACAATTCCCCCCCCCCTTCGCCCTTGTTAATCTTTATATGTTCGAGCCTGACTAGTAATTACCTTATGTAAGTAACCTCCCCACCTCCTTCCCTCTACACGTTTCAGTGAATCCAGCTAAGCCGTGAGCATCTCCCCTCAGTTTTTCTTTTTTTCCTACTTAACAACCCACCATTGCATAAAGATATAAAGTTTCTGCATTACACCTTCACAATAAATAGACTTTCTTTTCTCTCTCTCATTTTCATTAATTCTATGATTGGACTTTGTCAAGGTTGACAATGGTGGTAACAGCTTTTTGCTTCTTTCTACCTGGGCAGTAAGATAGTTAGAGGGGTTGGGTGCTCACTCACCAAGGAGTGGTCCTTCTGTCAGTTGTAGTGGCATGCCAAGCGTAATACCATGCAATGAATATACTCTGAATGCAAAAGGCATGAATCCACTTCTCCCTGTACTGTTCCATTACAAGATATCTTGTAATGCAGGGAGATGTGGATTCATATCTTTCCCATTCAGTGTATATTCATTTAATCTTGCAAAATTATTAGCCATGTTTGAGATAGATTTATTAATATTGTTCAATCAATTAAAGTTTGTCATAATTATAAAAGTAATATTTTATGTATATCTTTCAAATTGAAAAGGAACAAGACTGGCTGCTGCAGGGTCAAACTCCACTCTAACTTCTATTCCGACTGAAGATGATTACTGCAACTTTTGTATTGTATATATAATAAATAAAAAATTATAAAAATATACATTCTTTCTAATAAATGTATTTATTTATTAGAATGAAATAAGCCCATGCATACTTGTATGATAAATTCTCGTTAATATCTAAGACTTGTTAATGTAGCTCATTCCGTAAGACACCCGGTTAGCAATCACTAGGTCGTGAGTTCAAATCACGATAGGAGAATGGGGATTTTACATATCGGTTTACACCCCAAATTTTGGTGAGGATTGTTCTTGTCCTGGAGTTTGACAAAAATGGTTATGATGTGAAAGCCTTGTTTTGAAAAGTTTAACTTTGTAATATTATGCAATTATGTTATGATTTTCTATCATTTCTTTGTAGACCATGTTGAGTCAGGTGATCTACAAGTTACTGATTCTACTATTATTCTGTCTTCATTTCTTTCATCTTTTGAAATTTAATGAGCAAAGAAACCTTTGTCAATTCAAAAGTAAATGATATACAGGTCTGCTTAGTCACTCAATAGAAACTGTCATGCTACCAACATGTTTTGGCAGCATGACGTGTTGGGGGTGATCAATTGGAAAAGGGGGTAATCAATGAATAAGTTACTTCTCACTTTTGTTGGGAAGTGGTCACTAAAAACTCTTAATTTTCAAATAACAAACGGACACAAATTAAGGGATCAATTTAGCATAAATTTATATTGCAAAAAGTATTTATGGGAGGAATTTTGAAAATTATTATTTTTTTTCCCTTCTTTTCCCCTAGACAATGAGGATTAAATGTTTTCAGACCTCTAGCGCCAGTGCGGCCTATACGGCTGATACATACATAGATGGCCAGCCAGACCAACTTGAAACCTGAAAGAAACCTATGTTGACAGTTTCTAATATAAGTGTTGATATGTCGGAAAAAAATATGGCTTATTAAAAATATAAATTTTTTTGATCTTTCTTTCTGCTAGGTAATTGAGAAATCTGCTCCGTTTATAGTAAATTCTCTTCTATCATAGGAGGTGCAAGGTGGCCGAACAGGTAACGGCACAGAGAATGGACTCTGCAAGAGTTCAAACTCCAGCTGAGACAATTTGTGTTCACTTTGCACTAATGTCCTTGGGAAAGACATGAATCCATCTCTCACAATCTCTCTGAATCCATTTGCTATGGATAAAATAGTGCAGAGTGATGCTACTTCAAGTGCTTGTCGCCTCTAAGTCCATTTTCCATATCACAAACTGGCCAAGTAAATACTAAGGTGATATGTGGAGCCCAAGTAGAGACGGCTGAAGCCGTAGACAGCGTAAGGGCACTACTTACTTTCTACTATAATAAATTGACAATCTGTGCTAATCCCCACTTCCTGCACATAGACATTCCAATGGCATGAATAGAGATAAACAGCCTTAAACATTGGTTTTGCTGTGTGGGTGGGTTTTCTAAGCTCCAGGCATAGGCATGTGTCCACAAGTTATATTTACCTAAATATCTTTTCCCAACAGAGCCCTACTGTGTACGATTGAATGTTACAACCCCTTTTAACAGGTACTGTCTATTTGATCGATTATATTGAGTCCCCCTGTATCTGATTCTAAAGATTATGTTTTGTTATGATTGGCAGAACCACCTACATACACAGCATCTGGTGACTAATTAATTATTCCTATCTTCATAGGTATAGGTAAAGGAAATGCAGTGGAAAGTGTTTTCAAGTCAATTGCTTTCCTTAGAAGTTGATAGTGTTAATCCTTTGTTGTTGTTAAATTAGAAATCAATTAGGCCTTCTGACTGCATTTCTTATTAATCACTGCTACCAAAGATTGAGATTATTCATGTGTTCACACATTTATGTATCTATGTATCCCGACTTTGCCCAGCCCTAACCGTTCATAGTGGAAACTTGAAATTTTGCACACAGACTCCCCTCAATGATATGGGAAATTTAAAAAAAATTTTTTTTTTTTTTTTTTTAAATTACTCCCCTACATAGATTTTTAGAGGGGGTTCAATTTTATCTATCTATTCATCTGGACTTTACCCAGCCCTATCCGTTCATAGTAGAAACTTGAAATTTTGTACACGCACACCCCTCAATGAGTAGGGAAAATTTTAATCTCTGCTACCAAAGGTTTAGGTAATTCATGTGGTCACACATTTATATGTATGCATCTATCTATCTATGTAACCGGACTTCGCCCAGCCCTAACCATTCATAGTAGAAACTTGAAATTTTGTACACACACTAATGCTTCTTTTTCTTTTTTTTTGAAAATTCCCCTACAAAATAGTTTTTTTTTTCACATGTAAGCTTATGCTAAATTGGTCACTAGTTTGTGCCCGCTTGTTTTTTGAAAATTCAGACATTTCTTTTTAGTTATCACAGCCCAACTTTTTAATTGATCACCCCCAGCACAGCATATATGGGTGGCAGTGATCATAATTTCCCTTGAAATGCTAGTATTTTTATAATTTCAACATTTTGATATTTGTGTCATGCAAATATGTAGTTAGAAACTGTCAACCAAAAATGTCATCATAGGTTTCTTCAGTTTTTAAGTCTGGCTGGCTGGCTATGTATGTATCACACGTACAGGCTGCACCAATGGAGCTAGTGGGCTGAAAATTTCAATGTTTACTCCTTATTATGTCTAGTAAAAACTTTTTTTTTGTTTTTTTTTTTTGAACCCCCAATAGGTTTTTAGTGGGTGTTCTATTTGCAATTTAAGTTTATGCTAAATTAATCCCTTAGTTTGTGTCCAGCAACAACCATACTTGTTTTTTTTTTTTAAATTCAGACTTTTTTTATATGATCACTGCCCAACAAAAGGTGAGAAAAGTAACTTGTCCATTGATCACTCCCAACACGGCATGCTGCCAATAGATGTTGGTCATGTGAAGATTTCTATTGAATGACTAACCAAACCTGTTTTAGTGATGAATGATTGCAAAATAAGCTAAGTTAAATTGCATTTCATCAAGCCCAAAGTTAGCTTCAGGAATTCTGGATAAATAACTAGATCTGTTTATTCAAAATTTTATCTATTATCTTCTACACAATATCTATTTTCATGAAAATTAATGTGTGATTACTTTCTTTAGATTAATAGCTAATATTCATAATATTTTTTTAAATCCTCGACTTGAGATGTTGTGGAGATGGCCCTCGCTCCTTTTAGGCCTTTTGGCTAAGATCAAAATGTAGTATCTGTTCTTCAAAACCTTCATGGCTTTGGAGGTTAGAGCAACACAGCCTAGAATTCATCCCGTCGCATGCTCAGGATATGTCCTGAGAGGTTGCACAGGATATGAAGCCTTCTGGTCAAGAAGTTGAGCAGGCCTTGTCCAAGATTTGTCCCGAGAGCTTTGCACAGGATTTGTCCTGCGACCAATGACCAGCTTGCCCCAATGTCTGCGTGACATCAGTTGCAGGGACTTGGCCCCCCCCACCCCCACCCACCCTATAAAAGATCTTATGTCAAATGGTGGTTGCATTATTCTATCTGTCCATTTTTATTCCCCATTATTTTGCTTGGGCAATTTATCATAATCCACTTTCGGCTTGCAAAGCCCATCAAAGCTTTCACCAGATTCCTGTTAACCATACATTGCTACTCTGTCACAATGCTGGACGAGGGATTTGGACTTTCCTGGTTTGAATTCAGTTGTCAGTCTCCTAGACTGGTTGCTAACCAACGCTGAAAAATACTATACTTTAGTATAACCAACCCAAGTATCGCTGGCAGCAGCAAACCAATAGAATAAATATTACAGGACATTGTATCTGATTGGTTGAATCAGTTTATTCTGTTTATTTTACTCTCTCTATATTTGTGTGTGCTTATGTTTTTCATGTCATTGTTTCACTCATGAAAAGATTGTCTGCTGTCTAAATGTATGAAAGCTTAGTTTGAGGTCATGTATTTGTTAAAAACAGTTTTGGTATATTCACAGGGAGGCCAGGGGCACGCGGTACTGATTTCATAGAAAAAAATATGTAGAAAGCCAAAGTTTATCAGGAAAAAAAATAACTCTTGCTTCTTATTGAAAGGCCAGGAATTACATTTTGTTTAATAGTTCAAGGCCAATTGTAATCCTGTGGGAATTTTTTGTCAAAGTTTGAAACTGTACAGTTTGGAAAAGCTTATCTAATGTAGATTGAGAAAAAAGATGGTTACAATTTTTACCCCATCTTGATCATGTGACTAGTGTGTATTTTATAGACCGTTCTGTAAATCACTAAAAATGCTTATATCTCAACGGTGCAATGGACATGAAACTTGGTATTGTAGTATTTATCTATAAGAGAACATCATCTGTACCATAATAAATCCAGTCACGTGACTAGTGTGTATTTTACAGACCAGAATTTAGTTAATTTACAGACCGGTCTGTAAAATACACACCTAAAGATCTAGATACTGTTAATCCTCTCGATCATGATGTGACCTCTCGTTCACAAGGATTTGAAGCTCTTCCATATGAAAAGAAACATTGCATTATTTGTCAAGTACATTGCTCAAAGTAGAAATAAACTTGTAGGAGAAAAATAAGTTGAGTGACAAGAATTTTTTTCCTCAACATAACACAATTCCAAATTCTGATGATGCAATCACTAATGATGTTGTTTATTTGAAATGTTTGGTTAATGCTCGAAGGCAGGCCCAACCTACCTATAAAATGCAAGAAATAGATGATTTTAAGCAAGTTGTTTGTGATATAGTTGATTAATCTAATTCAATATGAACTTCAGAACCCATCTGGTATTGAGATGGATATGAATACACTGAATAATAAGTACATAGAGCTACTACAAGAAAATGATGTTCAGCAAAACGAAATTAAGAGTAACTAGAAAAAATACATCAAGAAGCCAATAACTGAATATGTCCCTAATGTAGAAATTGTTTCATTCCTGAGAAAAAAATGATCCTGACTGCATTTACAGTAAAAGAAACATCAACTGCAGTAGATTTGTCAGTGACTGATGATGCAATAATGATGTGAATGATATACTGAAAGTTGCCTAAATTATCCGAAAGGAGCTTCATGAGAAAGAACATTAGCATTTCAGTGGGACTTTCGACAGTTTTCAGGTACCTAAACATCTTGCAACCCTCATCAGGTGGATACTAGTGGCCCTAAGAAACAATTGAAACGTGCAAGATGCAAAGAAAGTCTTAACAAGGAAGTCTCACAGCTTATTATTCAATCATTTAAAGGGCAATAAATAATGACATCATTTCCAAAGAAAACATAAAGGTTGAAGCGGATGGTGGTATATATGTTCCTCCTACACTCTCCGCGAACACCCCAGTCTTCTTCGCAATTGACAATACTGATGTCCAAATTGACACACCTGACAGAAAGAGACAACAGCACAAGTAGTGTTCCAGAAAAAGGATATTAATTAGAATGCCCAAACCATTGAAATCAAAATAAATAGTACTAAACTTCCAAATACTGGTACCACAATTTATATTATTTACTGCCCAGAGCTGTGCCCAAGAAATGAAATGTATCCAAATTTTGAAAATCTCATTTCTTTGGAAGAGCTTAATCTTTACAAATGTTGGGATCTGAGCTGTCCTTAGCAAAAACCTTGACCAATGCTCAAAATATCCCATCTTGATATGCAATGAATTCTTTGATCACCGAAGTGGCCCTTTTGACAAATTGCTGTACTATTCCTGTAATCCAAGGTAGACCTACAGATTGGTCAAATTTATATACAGCGTCGAAGGTGGTCCAAGGAATTAACTTGGCAACAACTCGGGATCACAAAACAATTGTATTGTTAGATCTTCAGTTGTATAGTAAATGTATTCAATTACAAGCAAATAGTTCCATTGGTCCAATTTTATCTTTCAATTTTTATGTCTACAACATTCACAATGTTAACTTTAGTCCCTCCTCCGATATCGTTAACATTGTGACAAAAGTTGTTTTACCAGCAAACAATGCAA
>VCCN01004625.1:1228144-1251941 GCA_006491835.1 Architeuthis dux | reverse complement strand
CTCTCTCTCTCTCTCTCTCTCTCTCTCTCTCTCTCCACTTACCATTTTACTCTCTCGCTCTCCCTCTCACAATTTTACTTTGCCCCCCCCCAAAGTAACTATCTAAGAAACAGTCAAAATATAGGAAATTTAGTACACTAGATTGTTTTCATGGTCTACTATAAAATATAGCAATAAAGAAAAATATTTTTGGATTATGTGCTTCATATCAGTTTTCTAAATAAATCCTTGTCATATAGAGTTCCTGAATTTGAACCATGTAACTTTTTTTTAATTCTATTTTTATCAGAAAAACCTTTTTACAAGACATTTCTTATGCAACTTTATATTCTCTAATATTTACTAATTTATAGCTCCTTCTATTACAAGGCTTTACTTTGAGTTGATGTACTAGAGCATGGTTAGCAATATCTCCAAATGGTTTCAATGAATTTCAATGACATTTTTATGGAAGGGTGGGCCATGTGCTAAGAAAGAATTGATTACAGGATCTTTTCTTTTCTTTTCTTTTTTTTTTTTTTTTTTTTTTTTTTTTTTTTTTGCGAGATATTTTTCATATATTAAGACAATGTTCCAAAATATGGAAAATCGAATCTTACATATTTACCTCCACTGCATCGTAGCTATATATGAATTGATTTTCATTCAGTTTTTAATTAGTGTATGGCATTGGCAATCTGAGTACTTTCTAGTTCATAAAGTGGTAGTCTATCACAAATTATTGCCTATTGCAGTCCTAAACAATTGGTCTACACTTATTTTAACAGAACAGGGCTGTACTTTATATTAAGGACCATGATGATAATCTTTTACAGTTTCCTTTGCTAGTAAATGAAGCTATACATGACAACGACTGAGCAAGATGATTCTGACAACCTAGCTTTATGTTTTTACTTACAGCAATTGGAAAAAAAAAAGGTTGGTAGTGCAGAATGTTGATTAAGTAGGGATAGGATTCATTTTTTGAGCCTTTTAGACCAAACCCTTTTTTTTTTTTTTTTTTTTTTTTTTTTTTTCAAGCACCCATGGTCTTAAAACTAAATTATGAGCTTTTGAATAGTTGATTTACTGTTGACATGGCCTTTGTGAACCCCCAAGAAGTTTGTGTGGGGGAAAATGTCTATCAGCAGGAGCAAGATTTGATGGAGCCTCAAGGCAAAGTGGGTAGATGTGTAATGTTAGGGGTGGCTGTAGTAGAAGCAGAGGCCAAGATAGTGCTGTTGCAATAAAAAAAGAGATAAAAAGAACAACATTCAGGATAGCTAAAGGCTTTTATGTTTTGTTCCATTACTTTTGCAAGATTTTATCTACAATCATGTAATTAGCTGAAAAAGCATCAATTCTCCCCCTCTCTCATAGTTTATTTGTTTTATGTACTTGTATATTAGCAACGTTTTAAGGCAGGGGTTTCTTCAACTCAAATCCCTGCCCCGCACATATCTTTTTTTAATCTCATGATTGGCCAATTTATTTGGCATTCATTTGTTGTATATTTATAATTCAAAAGTAAAAGTGAAAGTACCCAAAGTGATTGTGTGTGTAACATACTTGTCATGGTTAACTGGACTCAGTAGTAATTAATGATGTGTTTGGTCAATACATCTGACTTAGTACCAGGTGAAACTTGGCTCAGTAACTCTCTCTCTCATGTATGTGCATATGTATATCTGTGTGTGTGTATGTGTGTATGCATATTGAGTCTTATTGGCGAATTAATATTTTCTTTTTCTAATTACTTATGGTCATTTGTGAAATAGTACATTTGAATATTAAACAAGTAGATTTTAACAATCTCTGTATTAAACGGTTGGATCATGTTCCCATCAAGCACCTTAAATTTTTGCAAATTGAAAGGGATGGATTTTTCCTTGACACTGCTGATGTTTCAGTGATGTCACCTGTGTTACCAAGATAAACAAAGTCTGCGTGTTGATATCGAAGAAAATACTAGGCTGAACTGGTGTCGCTAGTCTGTCTCTGAAATGTTCGAAGTTACTTACATTCAATAAAAAATAGGTTGTTTATAGTTTTTTTTTTTTTTTTTTTTAAACTAACAAACTTTCGAAGTTACTAAGATACTTTCTTCCAAAAAAGAATTAAAAACTATTTTTTGAGAAAAATCCATCCTTTTTGATTTGCAAAAATTTAGGGTGCTTGATGGGTACATGATCCAAAAGGTTTTTAACTATAGATTCATGAAAGTAAATATCCAAGTATTCAGAGTTTTTATTATGCTTTAGTTTTATCATACATATTAAAACTTTATTTTAAGTTGTTTTTAAAAAAAAATTTCAATATGAAAATAATCTGGTCTGTGCCAGATTTAGACTTGGTGAGGTCCTACACTATAAAAAGCTTGGAGGCCACTTGTTAAAAGATTACACCAGAAGATCTGACAACTTTTGAAAAAATATGACTTTTAAATTTTTGAGGCCCCTGCGGATTGTGAGGCCTTGACCTACAGCTTATTTGGCTTATGTATGAATCCGGTGCAGAATCTAATTTCTTTTGTAACTTTTAATATAGATTGTTTTTTATGTTTAAAATGATTGTTTTCATTTGTTCTACTTTTCAAAATACTGATGACATAAGCAGATTGTCGTCATAATCTTTGAAACTGAGGATTTAAAAAAGGAATACAAAACCAAATTGCAGCTTTAACATAATATTCCATGAAATTAACTTTCTGCTATTTGAACTCACTTGTACATTACGATAACATCTTAAAGTATTTGTCATCATTATCAAATGATGTTGTGACTCTAAAAGTTACAGTTCATGTTAATTAGCAAGATATTTTAACCATGATTTTATGATTGGCAGATCAATAAACAATTTATATACCTGTATATTGTCTATATATGGAGGTGTGAGCCAAGTTCAAATCCAGCCAAAGCTGTTTATGTTCACTTTGTGCTAATGCCTTTGGGAAAGGCATGAATCCCTCTCTTCCCCCCCTTCCTATGGGTAAAATAGGGTAGACTGGGCCCTCTAACCTTGGGATGCAACCAGCATAGGAGAAGGACAACTATGAATGCAACCAGCATAGGAGAAGGACAACTATGAATTCAAATCCAGCTTACCAGAAAATAGTGGCAACAGGTGAGCTCAATTAGCAACAACCTTCCCCCAAAATTAGGAAAGGCTATGGTCCAGCAGTGGACCTAAAATGGCTGATAATGATAATGATATTGTTATCATTAATTTCCTAATCAAAAACCAGATTTATGCTTTTTTCTTTTTCTTAATTGTCCTCTATATGTTGATATTCCCCAACGCAATATGCTGCCAAAAGAAGTTTGTAACATTTGTCAAGGAATATAACCTCAAATGCCAATTATAGAATAGTCTCCCTTATTTTTTTTTTTTTTTTTCAAATGCATAAAAAAAATACAGGTTCATTCTGGTTGAACATAGCAGGGCTGTGGCGTTGGCGTCAGAATCAGAAATACTTTACTGACTGGGGTCGGTAAAAATATTCCGACTCCGACTAAATGTAAATTGTAACATTACTACTTGAAAACCCGCCCAATAGGTCGGTTTTCGAGCTACTTCCTGTAGAAGGTCCTGAATGTAAATAAACCATCTGCAAAAATTTACTTTTCAAAACTGACAAATTTCCTGAGAAAACGGAAGTCTTATGGATTGAAAGCACAAAATATTACTTGCAAATTTCTTTTTTCCTATTTTTGAAAATGTCTAATCCTTGGAGATACGGATGTAAATGGTACTTAAACACAGTATTAAAGGTTTAAGTAAGATTATTTTTTATTAAAAAATATAATTAAATAACATAGCTGGAAATGAAAAATCTAGCCAATTTTAGCCATTTTGTCGGCGTCGGAGTCAGTGGTACCATAAATTGAGGAGTCAGTCAAAAGTTTTGTGTCCGACTCCACAGCTCTGAAACATAGACAAGAAAATCTAGAGCAACATAATGTTTTCGATATTTTTCAAGTGCAATGCAATTTCAAAATTATTTAAATACAGCTGTCATTTTTTGACAGCATGAGTAAACTAGTTCATTTAGAATAACTCCAAAACAAAGAATTTGTTATGTCGATACTTTCCTAGAGACACAGTGTGTCACAACTTCATTTGCCTGTTTTTATATTGCCATACATGGTGTTTAACCACGTCAACCTGGTGCCCTGAAGTCTATTTGGGAACATTCCTCATTTGAGGACACCTCAGCAGTTGGCTGAAGAATGTAGAATGCATTTTCATCTTCCTTTTCCACTTCTGCTTTGCTTTCCTCTTTCACTGTTTACTCTCTCTGTCTGTCTCTCTGTCTGTCTGTCTGTCTCTCTGTCTGTCTGTCTGTCTCTCTGTCTCTCTGTCTCTCTCTCTCTGTCTTTTTCTCTCTTTCTTTCTCTCTCTCTCTTTTTCTCTCTCTCTCTTTTTCTCTCTCTTTCTCTCTCTTTTTCTCTCTTTTTTCTCTCTCTTTCTCTCTCTTTTTCTCTCTCTTTTTCTCTCTCTTTCTCTCTCTTTTTCTTTCTCTCTCTCTCTTTCTTTCTCTCTCTCTCTTTCTTTCTCTCTCTCTCTCTCTCTCTCTCTCTCTCTCTCTCTCTCTCTCTCTCTCTCTCTCTCTCTCTCTCTCTCTCTCTCTCTCTCTCTCTCTCTCTCTCTCTCTGAATGTCTTTACTTCCATTTTTCTACTAATGCTTTCTTTACGTTTCCTTATATTTCACACATTTACTCTTTCTTTCTCTCATCTTTCTTCTCTCTTTCTCCTGTTCGTAACACTTAAATCACTCTCCTCTTTTAGTGCTTTCTCTTTTTTTTTTCTTCTCAACCCTTCCTCTCTTGTCCATCTCTCTTTATCCCCCCCCCACTATTTTTTAAATGTTCCTTTTCTCTTTCCTTTTTCTCTCTCTCCCCCCTCCTCATTCTATGTATTTTTCTCTTTATCATTTAGTGACAAATCATCTCCGCCCCCATTTAATAGACACAGTGTTGACTTCTGACACATGCAAGTTGAGCAAAGGCCAAGTATGGCATGCACTAGCCTAATCATTCCTTGCCATGTTCATTGCTACAAACTTATCTATTGTTTATTTCCTATGACAAATCTATATTTATGTGTATCTTTCTAATGATGAGTAATAATACCAAACATTTTTCTCATAAATGTTTGCATGTAAATGCTGTATTTTTTTCACCTTTTATTCAAGTTACGTATATATCATTGTCAAATCTTTCTTTGTCTATAACTTTCGGAAGAGTCATTAACATACCAACTTTTCAAATGGTTCTTTGGACGATTGAACTCCTTGTTATTTGTGTTGTAAACACGATGTTTCAACCAATCCGTTCTTCAGCCTTCTTCAGGTGTAAAATCCGAGTGTGATGGGTTAAACAGAAATTATGTTTAAAGGGGGTTAGCCCTTATAGCGCATGGTCCTGGTGTTTCTGTTTCTGTGTCTTTGTCCTGTCGGGTTTAGATTTGTTGAGAAGTGGAAGCCACATCGGGTTGAAATCCGCACTTGTCTGGCTAATGCATTTAGTCGACATTTTGATAATTTCTGTTTAACCCATCACACTCGGATTTTACACCTGAAGAAGGCCGAATAATGGATCGGCCAAAACGTCGTGTTTACAACACAAATAACAAGGAGTTCAATCGTCCAAAAACCATTTGAATATTAATGACCCTTCTCAAAACTATAGAAAATACCAACTCTTGTTCGGACAATCTAATCTCTTCTTCCCATCTTCGATGTAGTCACAATGTTTCGGCTGATTCTTTATATTGACTCTAAATGTCTATTCAATAAGGCTTAAATAATTGATTTACATTTGATTCTGATTTGCATTATTTCAAACATTGTGGTTTTAAATATTAAAAGACTGTTGGCATTCTTTCGAAATTGTAATAACAGATGAAATTGTGTGTATGAAATCAAATGAGGGACAATTCTTATATCCGACAGAATATGATAATTATAAAGACATTTATTAGTTGAGAACCTATATTTGCCTGGTGCACAGAGCTGATTTCTTTATTCACATTTACAATTTAAGCTGCTCGTTTAGCAGTTATAGTCATTCACACACCTGGGCAAATATAGGTTCTCAACTAATAAATGTCTTTATAATTATATGTATGTATATGCATATGTATATGCATATATGTGTGTGTATATATGTATATGTATGTGTATATATGTGTGTACGCATATGTGTGTGTGTGTGTGTGTGTATGCATATATATGTATATATATGTCTGTGTGTGTGTGTGTGTGTATATATATATATATCTCTGAAAAGCTTCTCAAAACCTAACGAGAAAAAAAATATAATACAAAAATAAATTTAAAATCTCACTTACATGGTCTGCTTCTCTCGGGCCCTTCAATGGAAGTGAAATGTCCCGCCGAAATTTCTTTGTCCCCCGACCACGTGATCTTACGTACATCAGTCGGATTTTATACAAATTTCGAGTCGCGCAGTTTTATCGAAATATTTTTACAAGAAGACCAACATATATCATATATTAATTAAAACTTAAAGTACATTTAAATTTGAACGTTCATTGGTTGTTTACCATGGCAATAAGCAGTTTCGGAGAATTTGAAAACAATACTGCCTTTAATCAATCCAATGGCTCTCCAGCAACCCAATTCACGGATCACCACCTAAGAATTCATGAAGTTTTAATAAATATACCATTAGCCTCGGTCAAACTGAAAAGACTCAATACCTTTGGTACCAGGAAAGCATTCTGATATGAGGGAGGGAACCTCAACCGTACAATATCTAAAATACACAATATATAGTCTGAAAAGCTTATATATATGTATATATATGTATATATATATATATATATATATATATATATATGCATACACACAAGGTTTGTCCAGAAAATATCCAGCCATTTAATATTAACAAAAGAAAATAGCTTATCTAGGGCAATGGTGCCTTAGTCCACTTCAAAGTACTCCCATTGGAACCTCACTCGCTTTTCCTGACGTCCCTTCCACTTATCAAAATGGTCTGCAAAGTCCTCTTTTGGGATTGTCATCCACAGTCTGAAATCTTCTCCCTTTCAACTCTTTAAAAATTTCCTGATAATATAACATAGCTTGTTTAACACTGAACTTTTATACAAATGAAACATGGATGGGATTTCTGAAAGTATAAATGTTCTGTCACTTATCTAAAATTGTCTATTAACTTTGGATTAAAAAAATTGGAGGAACCACTTAACAGCTGTCAAAACCTGTTTATAAAAAAAGGGCCTGTCTTTGAGAGATACTGTGCAACTTAGAATTCTATAGACTTCAGGTTTTGTATTATTTCTACTACTAATGATAGCAATAGTATTCCAAATATTAAAAATATTTTTTAATTGTATACTTAAGAAATGATCTAATTAGGGCAATAAACACCTTCTGCTCAGTAAGGCCTTTTTTTTGTTTTATTTTGTTTTGTTTTTCTTTAAACCTTTCTCAGCTTTTGGGCTGTATTGGAACTTTGTACGACTGTGAATTAGATTTAAGGAAAAACTCATTTAGAGATAAATGTAACAATTCTTTCTAAATATAGATTTGAAGGTGCATGCAAAATGCAAACATACTTAGTTTAATTCCTTTACTGATACTATTGTTCGGACTGAGATCCTCATCTTGGTTGTTATTTCCACAGTCCGAACAATAGTATCAGTAATACTAACACCTCATCTCAGAAATACCGAATTTAATTCCTTTGTCACTTTAAAATTCTCACTGTCACATAATGATCAAAACAATAAATCTTTTTGTGGCCGATTCCTTATCTGTAGAAATAGGTATTAACAAGACTGGCTGTTGCAAACTCCACTCCAACTTCTATTCCGACTGAAGATGATTACTGCAACTTTTGTACTGTATATATATATATTAAATATGATAAATTTTCCTTAATATCTAAGACTTATCAATTTAGCTCAGTTAGTAAGACACCAGCCTAACAATCATTAGGTTGTGAGTTCAAATCACGGTAGCGGAATAGGGATTTTACATATCGGTTTACACCTCAAATTTTGATGAAGATTGTTCTTGTTATGGTAGGAGTTTTTAAAAAAATGTATTCTTTAAACATTACAGTTTAGTTGATTTGTAAGCAGTAGGTAGTATATTTTTACATAGACCCACATATAACTATGCAGGACGTCTATAGAAAAGAATTTACTATGTTGATAACTTGCATTCATGCTAATGTTCTTGGAGAAAAATGTTCAATCAAGCTCTACAAAATTTTAGTAACCAGTTTGGAGAGATGTTGCATCTTCTGTTATCTTCAGGCTACTGAAGTTTCCCCGCGAAGATCTTCAGTAGCCCGAAGATAACAGAAGAAGCAACATCTCTCCAAAACTGGTTACTCATATTTTGTAGAGCTCAAACACCGCTATAAAATCTGAATGAAATTCATTGAGAACTTTTGGGGATATCTTGCGGACAAAAAATGTTCAATCAGTATTGCTTCGTTAAATGGACGTTTACACCCCTAATTTTGGTGAGGGTTGTTCTTGTTACGGTAGGAGTTTGACAAAAAATTTATTCTTAAAACATTACAATTTAGTTGATTTGTAAGCAGTAGGTAGTATATTTTTACATAGTCCCACATATAACTATGCAGGACGTCTATATGAATGAGTAATTTCAAAGTGCCAAAAAGAACTTACTATGTTGATAACTTGCATTCATGCTAATGTTCTTGGAGAAAAATGTGCAATCGAGCTCTACAAAATATGAGTAACCAGTTTTGGAGAGATGTTGCATCTTCTGTTATAATCGGGCTACTGAAGTTTCCCCGCAAAGAACTTCAGTAGCCCGAAGATAACAGAAGAAGCAACATCTCTCCATAACTGGTTACTCATATGTTGTAGAGCTCAAACACTGCTATAAAATCTGCATGCACTCACTAGGTCATGAGTTAAAATCACGGTAGGGGAATGGGGATTTTTACACCCCTAATTGTGGTGATTATTATTCTTGTTCTTGTGGGAAAGTAAAGTCAACTCCTGATTTTGTCTTGGAGTTTGACTATTATTATGATGATGATATTTTTATAACTATGTAGATATTCGCTGAACTTATTTCAATCAAAACTTTGTATATGATCTCAAACCTAAGTTCACTAAACAGAAAGTTGTATAAATTCAATTGTTTTAAAATAATGTAAGATATACAATTTGTTTGAAATCAATGAAGGTATCTTGGAGTGCTACAAAGGTATAGCTTTTCATTTAAATTTTAAATGTTGTATTACTAATAATATCATCTAGAGCACTGCTTCTTAAACTGGTGAATCGTTCACCCAAAATTATTTTGGGGGTGAATAAAACTAGAGGGGTGAATAAAACCAAAAGATGAAGGACTTACTATACTTTTAAAAAAAGTATCACTCTTAACTGGTTTGTAAGCTCTTATTGCTTTTTAATGGCAATGAAGCTGGCGATTTGATATGGGTTTTCTCTCTACCTATGGTTTTTCTAATTTCAAAGCTGTAGGATATTTGTAATAAATATCTTTAATAAAACTTTTAGGAGAGACCAGATGATCTCGTGATAAGTGTATTATGTATAAAATTATACACAAAGTATATGACACAGATGACGAAAAAAGGGAATTTAGTCGTGGGTGAATGAAATTTTGTGATTATAGACTCATGGGTGAATAACAGAAATAGTTTAAAAACCACTGATCAAGAGTGTGCCATTTCTACTAATCTATGATCATATGTGGTCACTTTATATCTATTGAAACTTTGTATGACTGTGCATTAAATTTATAAAATGAAAATATAAAATTTCCTTTAAACAATTTTTAAACAAATAGAAAGTATTTTTTATAGTTTTGAGAAGGGTCATTAACATTCAAATAGTTCTTTGGATGATTGAACTCCTTGTTGTTTGTGTTGTTAACACAACGTTTTGGCCAATCCATTCTTCGGCCTTCTTCAGGTGTAATATCCGAATGTGATGGTGGTAAATAGAAGTTTTTAGTCCAATGGCATAATTATTGGTTAGCAATATTCAATATAACAGACAAGAACAATTTATTATAATTCAGGACAATGCAAACATTTTTTGCTTGTGTTTTAATAACCATTCCTTTTGGTTCCAATGATCAAAGTATATATAAAAATAAATTATTTTGTAATCACTGGTTGAAAAATTACCCATAACAAGATTATAGAAATATAGTTCTGCTGTAAACGAAAATGTAAAAATTATTTATTTTAACAGTAGACCAAGTGTTTATTCTCAATTCTGGTTGGAGTGTTAATATAACCAAAATCTTCCTGATGCAGGTTTTTTCTGATTTAGTGGGTTATTCATTAAACTATTCATAAATTAATGCTTTTATTGGGAGACTTTATACCACATACAGAAGCTAATTGCCTTTTGCTTAAATTTAATAATTTCAGGGTTTTTTGTGGGGTTTTTTTTTTTTTTACATATATGTAGTAATTATTAAAGTAAATAGGTTTTGTTACTACTTGTAATATTTTGGGGGGAGTTGGGCAGAAGAATACCTTTTACGGTAAGACCACGCTCCCCTTACAGTACATGTTTTTTTTTTTAATGTATGTTATTTTCTTAAATAAAGGCTTTCTTCTTCTTCTTCTACATCTACCACGTCTATATCTACTTCTTCTTAGCTAATGTCTAGCTTGCAACTTTAAAGAATCAGAAATTTAAAAAATACTAGTCCATGACCTATTATTTCGCTGACCGTTATCATGAGTGTACAACAGCAGGCTCGGCTGATTGCTGCTACTGATACTATAAGTGTGACAGACAAGGCAGGAAGGGGGAATGAAGAAAAAAAGTTAGTTTAATAAAAGGGTAGGAACGGAAGGAGGAGAAAAGAAAGGTAGTTTAAAAAGAGTGTACAAACGCAGAGGGGCTAATAGCTGCTACTGATACTATAAGTGTGACAGACATGGCTCTTATTATATATATATACTTTAAAACAAATACAGTCCAAAGATCTTCTTACACTGTCTTTATTAACCGGAATTCACACTGATAAGCTTGTTTAATCCATTAACTGCGAAAGGTTGCAAGTGTAATAGTCAAAAATTGCAAGATAAAAGCCCTGACTCACAGATAGAACCGAGTTGCCAACAATCACAATAAAACAGTTAACTATAAAACTTCAATGACAGAAATTTCTGTCATTCGCAGTTAATGGGTCAGATTCATACCATTGCTTTCTCAAAAAGATTTTTCTCATAGGCTACATTAGCTGATATATATTTACTACTTTGATCAAATGGCAAATGATAAATTTTATCTTATCAAATTCTCCTAATTTTTGTAGAGCAGCTAGCGTGTTCTCCGCCCTTGCTTTCAATCTATCTCTGTACACAAACAAACATGTCTCCTCGTTTTTATATTATGACAGCAATGCATGTAGTTATAAAAAGGCTTTAATGATCTAATGATAACTAAGCAAGCAGCCAACCCGTGCTGTCGTCATGATAAGGTGAGATCTAAAGGGAAGGAAGAAGACAGTTTAGAAAATGTACTGTATCTTACAGTTTATCTGCTACCTATGCAGATGATCCGATAGGTCTTTTTACCTGTGAGGTTGACACCTTTGGCAGACTTTATCATTAAATCATGCTTGTATATACAGTGATACACAAAGCTTAGATATATTCTAGGTATATGTGCATCAATTTATATGTACAAGTTTTTGTTTATTTCATCTGGGATACCATAACCAAAATCTGTGTATGAGAACCAAATTGCTCCAGATTACTGAATCCTGAAGTTACACAAGATCATATCATTGTTATTCATAATGTTAAGACTAAAAGGAGATAAAAAAATAACTATTTTTACCTAGGGAAATGTTGTTATATTATTTGTATGTTATATACATACTATTTATTTTTGTGATGCTTTCATGAAGTAAATGACTCCCATCTTATTTTTTTTAATCTGCTCCTTGCCTACAAATCAAGTGAGACAGCCAGACTAAAATAACATTTTAGTAAATGAAGATCCTAATAGTGGTCGACCGATATGGGTTTTGGCCGATGCCGGTGCTGATATTTAGAGAGCAGGGCAGCCAATAGCTGATATATAAGGCTGATATGTTTTGGTTTTTTGGTTTTGGGGGGAATCTAAAATAATATATTATTCACTTGAACACAGAAAAATATTTGAAACGGCCAGGAGAATCTTTTGGGGGAGTAGATTTGGTTTTGAGAAGATTGTTTGATTGATTTGTTTGTTTAGCAGCATTTAGCAACCCTTGATGGGTCATTTAATGCTGAAATCAGTTCAATAGAGTCTTGCGACTTTGGTGAAAGGTTATTTTTTAATTTTTTTAATAGTCTTGTGATTTTGGTGAAAAATGTATTATTCACTTGAGCACAGAAAAATATTTGAAAATAAAAAAAATGTGCATTGTCTCTGTTTGGGAAATGAAAAAATGAAGTATATACATTAGTTATAAACACTGTATAGTCTACTTCAATGTTTACCCTTTATTTTATTCTCCTCCCGTAAGCTAAAGAAGCCTAAGCCTATCCTCCCTTCCTTTCTTTCGTGGTAAAGAAAGAGTAAGAACCAACACGACTGCCTCCGCCCTCCTTCCATACTCCCTCACTCTGTGATGTACGGCCGTCTCTCTGGACTTTACTACCCCACCTCTGACTAGATTAACCCTTCGCTCTCGCCAAGCCGAATTCATGAAAAATTACATACTTTTCTCTTCCAACCTTTCAGTTTTAATTTTAAACTAAAAGGTACTTTTTTCTATTAGAATAAAAATCGGTCTCTTTATCTCAATAATCGTCCGATGCCGATTATCTCAAAATGTTGAATATCGGCCCATTTAATCGGCAGGCGTCTAGATCCTAATGTCAAGTTTTAGTGCTGTTTTGTCTTGCCGAGTTCTGTTCAACACTCACTGCATAGAATTGTATTTATCCCTTTTTTATCTTTTTTAATTTAGCAGTTTATATTAAATTTGCTACTCGGGTACTTATCTTTTCAAACTCTTTTCTTGGTAATTGAAATAAGCCTCTTCATTTCATTCATGGGTCACATTTCCTTGCTTTATATTTTTGTCTTGAATAATTTAATAATAGGGTTGCTATCTTTGTTGGTTTTGCATCAGTTACCAGTTAGTCCTTTGGGAGGTCAGTGGTTAATATACTGTGGCCTCAAAGGCTATCATTGTATCCCTACCCCTGTCACATGAAATTTAATTCTCCTGTTTTGATTTTGTTCATTATCATTTAGATCTAAGCAATATTTTGATAGTAATCCTATTAAAGTAGAGCCCATATGGTCCATGATTCAAGTATTGGTGCTGTATTCTTGTGGTGAATTAATTTTAACCCTTGTGTTAATAGAAACTTGCTCTCAAGTTGGAACCCAATGAAATATGAACTGAAAGCAACCAGCTGAAACCCTGGTGCTTAATAAGCAAGGCACAGTATCGTGAGATAAAGAAAGATATCCAGCTCTAAACCATAACATTGTTCTTCTATCTTGTAAATAAAGTAAAAATATGATTATAAAACCATAAGGTGATGATGAAAACATGAAATACCTAAAAGATATATAATCTGTATTCATCAAATTGCCACACATTGGTGTCAAAATAATTCAGTAGACTGGATTTTGGAGATTGCTCAATACCTATGGTAGAGCGGTAATATAAATGATATTTTTTATTGCTCCACAACGAGTTGTACAACCAGTTTCACTCTCTGGATTATTCAAGTGAGTGCAAAATTAATTTAGAAACTCTAATTTATACTAAGAAAGTTCTTTTTCATATCTTGTTATTTGTTGGAGATATATATATATATATATATATAATTTGTTGTGATATATACAAAGCCTCATTGTGAAACAACAGTACCATTTATCAAAGAACTAAAAACCTCTCAAGTATTCTCACACACATACAATCTAAATAAAATGTAGGTATAAAGAATAATTCTAAGATTGTCACAAATGTAGAGTAAAACAAGTTGTGTTGGTGTGCCTGTGTAGTGTATAAAACAACAGCAAAGATTGGAGATTGTAAGATTATATGAAAACAAATTGTATTCATATGAAAATTATGGACATGGCATCTGGAGAATTGTCTTAAAATTAAACTATCAAGACTATTCATTAGGTCAGACCTTCCCAAAGTGAGGGTCCAAGGGGGTCGCATAAAAATTCAAGGGGGTCGCATGTACAATTGAGAAAATAAATTTTTATTTTTTTAAAATTTTATATTTTAGCTTATTGCAATTTTTCCTGCAAAAAAAACAAATCTTACAATCATACATTTGGCAGCACTAATCGTGCCCTTCTGGGTACTATCCCATTTAGTGGGTTAGGAAAAAATCCCTTGTGAAGAATTCATGAAGGCTGTGACAAAAGGGGATCGCAATTCAAAATGTTTGGAAGGCCTGCATTAGGTGACACATTTTGCAGAGCAGATCCATTCACAATTACCTCACCTACATTGTAGTTATATGTCCAAAACACATAATATCGCCAATTTTTTTTCCCGTTGACAGAGGTATGTCCTCTCTGAGTGCTTTCTAGTTGACTAAATTGGTTCATTAAGTTTATTACGATGTAAAACTGACTTCCATAATTGTCACTTAATCGAGGTGAAAAAATGATTAATAGAACACAGAAACATACTGACCGGACATCACACACCATAGAACACACACTAACCTGGACCGGAACCCAGGGATCATAAATCACCCCTAACCCACTTAATAGCTGATACACAGAACCACCTAATCTAAACACCTACCCTACCAGCTCGACAAAAACTCCACTCTGACCTTTCGGCCAATAACTAGGTCACCTTCCTTTCTCACCAGAAACAAAAACCAAATACCATTTCTCAGCTATCCCAACATGGAAGGCTACACCTGCACTTTTCTGCAATGTTCAAACCTCTTCTGATGATGCCACTTTGCAGCAGCGAAATGCATAAAGGCATATCTTCATGATAATAAATGTTTGAGACGTAACACGCTTTTCTCAATCTTTCATTTCCAGCTTGTCAAATTAACTCAGACCATTAATAGAACAGTATACATGTTGACTTTCCAATTATTTCTTTTTTATCAGTTCATTAAGAGTTCTTTTCATATACCTCCTATGGTAATCTTTCTTTTATCTTCGACCCCCACCTCCCAAAAAAACATTATACGTTAACAATGTTGTAAATTCCTCATTTGTTTTTTTCCTTTTTTTTCTTTCATGGCCTTATTGATGTGAACATGTTAGCTGTTAAAGTTTTGGTGAATGAGACCAAAGGGTTCATGGGGAAGGGAAGTAGGGATAAGTGGGGTAGTTGGATTAAAAGGCTTTTTTTAATCAAAGAGACTATCGAGTAATTTTCATCAAATCACATATTTCCTTGTCTCCTTTGTCCAATCAATTATCCTAATGTGTGTATAGTTGCACATCTGCCGATTTAACTTTATTAGAGGAACTTCTCCAATCCCCATTCATCAGGGATTTAGCAGATGCAGAATGAGTTTCTTTTCTATAAATCAATCTTTTATTATTATTGGATGAAGTATTGTAACACATCACTTTTTATTAAATTTTACTAGTTTTTACCTTCATAGGGAGTGAGTTTATAAGTGTAAATTAGCTTCTGCTAATCCATGAAGTCTTTGTGGCCAATTGGTAAAAGCAGCTAGGCGTAAACTAGTCTCCCTCTGGCAATGAGTGTGAGTTTGATTCTTATCGAAGCTTACTCTTTATTTCCAATTGTGCTGTTATTCGTTGCCATAGAAACAGTGGCCCGAATTAATATGTTGTATGAAAACAACTAAAATTCGGTGAGGGTAAAAACTAGTCAAATTTAATAAAAAGTGGTGAGCTTCTTTTCATTTTCCTCTGCCAATGAAATTAAAAGAGGTATGTGTAATATTTTGTTTAATAATTGCTTTCTGATTTTCTTAATCCTCAGACTCTTTGGTAACCAGTTAAGGAAACTAGCTGTTAAGGCAGGTATAATTGCTGTCAAAAAAAAATGAATTAAAAAAAATAGATAGATATATGGAATCAGATAGTATTTAATTTATTTTCTATAGTTTTGAGAAGGGTTATTAACATTCACATAGTTCTTTGGACGATTGAACTCCTTCTTGTTTGTGTTGTTAACACAACATTTCAGCCAATCCATTCTTCGGTCTTCCTCCAGTGTAATATCCGAATGTGATGGGGTTAATAGAAGTTCTTAACTTCAAAGGAGGCAACCCTTATAACGTAGGATTCAGGTGTTTCTTTATCCTTGCTTCATCAGTTTTGTTTGTTGAGTAGCGTAAGCCACATCGGGTTAAAGTGTAGCATTCATCCCGATCTGGTTTCCGCTACTCAACAAATCCAAACCCGACAATACGCAATAAAAATTCCTTAAGTCTATTTATATCCCAAAAAAATATTTTCAAAACTATTATTATTAAATTGTTTTTGTTACTTCTATAGTTGCAAATGTTATATAATATTTTATCAACAGGCTGTTTTTATCATAGGTCAGCAAAACCACTTCCACCAACTGTTATCAGAGACATCAATTAATACAATTAAAATAGCTTATTCTACCGTTTTATTCAGATAAGTAAATAGTACTTATAATGATGTTGGTATATCTATAAGAGCTGCTACTTAAACTATTTGCCTCAAGTACTTCACTAATAGGGCAGTAGTATAACCATTAGCAATACTATCACTTTCAATTTTACTAGCTTTTATTATGGTGAAGACTCTTAACACTTAAAGCTCAGGATTTTGACTGAACTGGTCATTAAATTGCTTGTTTATTCAAGCAGTACCTCTGCTTGTGTGTGTATGTATGCATGCTTGAGTGTGCATGTATGCATGCTTGAGTGTGCGCGTACGTCTTCTTATTCTATAGTTTGTTTACAAATAGCAGTTTTATTGACTGATACTTACCTCCTGGTACTTCCATTGCTTATCACTTGCAGAGTGAAAAGAAGGCTTGCAACAAATTTAGGGAGTCGTTTTGTTTATTTTTTTTAATTGGTAGTGGGGAGTGATTTGTTTTTAACAGCAATCAATCCAGATCTGTTGAAGACATTAGTATAGAAAGTTTTCAAAATAGGTACAGGAGGTGCGAAGCAATTTATAGCAGTCTAGAAAAGAATATACAGAGAGAGAGAGAGCTACAGCTACTCATTGTGAATACTTTGGGACAGGGTCTTTAAATAACAATAACCATTAAGCAGGGGATATAAAATAGCACACTATAACAGAGAAAAAAAAACAGGTGTCAGAGATATCCTAAAGGCTATTAGCAAACCTAAATAGCAATTGGCCGGCCATGTTGGAAGGATATCAGACAACTGCTGGACATCGCACCTCACAGTATAGATCCCTCAAGACCATGGACAAAATTGTAGAAAACAAAAAGTAAGATGGTGTGATGATCTGGGCAAATTCAGAATGTTTTGGTACTGTGGCGCTCAAAAGCAAAAAATGGGGAAGACCTATGTCCAAAAACAAACTAATGATATTTTAGTGTAATTTTTGATTCATTTGAAATAAAGTGTTTGGGATCAACTGATTTTTGATAATAATAACTGTTTGATAACATTATCCGTGATTATAACTAATGGCTTCCTCTGTATCTATAGGGCACAGCAGTTTTGGCGCTTTGGCAAATATCAGTTTTGTCTAAAATCACTTTGGTCTCAACAATATCTCCAAAAGTTCTCAATGAATTTCATATTTTGTCGAATGGTTGGCTAAGGAAGAATTGATAAAATTTTAGGGTGGATCCAGGGATTTTTTTTCAATTGAGAGATGTTTTTTTATTAAATTTTGGGACAGATCCTGGGATTTCTTTTTTTTTCTCAATCGAAATAAAATCCTTGAATCCACTCCCCAACATTTTATCAATTCTTCCTTAACTAATGGCCCACCATTCAACAAAATTTCATTGAAATTCATTGAGAACTTTTGGAGATATTGTTGGGACAAAAGTGATTTTAGACCAAAGTGATTTAGACAAAACTGATATTTGCTAAAGTGATGTAGATAAAAGTACCATAACCCATATCTATAATTACATGGAATGTTGTATAGCTTCTTTAAATTTGCAATAAAATCCCATTGTTATTTAATACTAACTATATATTTTTCTTATAACAATGACTTGATATAAGCCAAGTAGATAACATTGAAAAATCAGCAAAATCGATTTTTTTAATATTAATATAACCCTATGATAGTATTAAAAGATTGTTCAGTAATTTTCCTAACCATCAAACTCTTTGGTACCAATTAAGAAAATGTAGTAAACATTTTCCCACATAGTTTTTTATCTGAATGCTAATAGGTATTCTTATAACTTTGTTCAGATACAGCTGTTCTGCATTCTTTCTCTTTCCTAATACATTACGTCATAGATTTTCCTGCTTCAATGATTCCCAAATATTTCACAGATTAACAATTTCACTAGACTAACCAAAGTTTAATAATCATTCAATAAAACATTTCTGACCTAAGTCCAGAGACGAGCAACTAAGTTAGTACCGGAATTAAAAAGTACGAGTTATGAGGATAGGCTAAAGTTGTTAGGATTAACATCGTTAGAAAATAGGAGAAATAGGGAGACTTAATAGAAATGTTCAAGATTATACATGGTTTAGAAGTAGTAAACCCTGATGTATTTTTTACTAGAAGGGGATACAAGGAACTGAGGCCACACATATATGGTAGAAGCAAATAGAAGTAGATTGAATATCAGAAAATTATTTTTTAGCAATAGAGCGGTAGGACTTTGGAATAGATTACCGGAATATGTAGTGCTATCAACAGATGCAAATGATTTTAAGAAGAATTATGATGTTTATTACAACACCGCAAAGATTTAAGGCCCTAGATATTGTGTAAATAGGATTATGATGTGTGCTTGTATATACAAATTGTATACTTTTTATACAAATTCTTTTTTTTCACACTAAAATAAAATGATCTAACTAACACTATATCACTAATCATGGTTTGAAGATTTTTTTTTAACGTTCTCTTGGATTGATTTAAGTAGGCTGGTGTTTACATGTCATACCGTTTCTCTCTAGAAAATATTGTTAGAATTAAATGTTTGCAAAATAATTGAGAAATCAACAGTAATCACCATGTGAAGTAGTTTGCCAGTTCTAGGAATTTGAAGTGTCCTCTCATAATTGTATCTGGGTTAAGAGATACCTGACTTTCAGTTACTAGAATAACAATGTTATATCTGTATTTCATTTTTCATGATATTTGCAAATATGGATCTGCCTAAGATCAAAGTGTAGAATTTGTGCACTCTGCCAACGATTGAAGTGTTGCTCCTTGCATTTTGCACAGGATCAGTGTTGTATCTGTGTGCTCATTGAAAAGTTCATCATATAATATTTGCTGAATGTTTAAATTCATTAACAAGCATATTTGATGGGACAAATGGACATGAAACATACCTCCCATTTCAGCAGAGAATATAAATAGAATATTGGTAGCCTGCAATAGTCAAACTAAACATTGGTACTGAGCTTAGTATGGCTCACAGCCAAATGGAGAGAAATGCAGGTGGGAAGATTGTGTTGCACCAATCTTTCAAGAGCCAAAGCTAAATATTAGCTTATTGATGGATGCAGGGCTTTTTTTGTTTAAGAACTGTGTCTTCTATGCAGTCAAATATGACATTTACATTAGATGTTTATAATTTTGCTGTTTGAGACATTTTTTCCACTCTTAGTTACAGTCATGTTTAAACCTATCCAGAACTTTTCCTCGGATATCTTGGCTGCGGCTGAAGACGTGTTTGGATCAAAGTTGATTATCTGTGCTTCGAAACCGTCATGGCCTCGAAGTTCAAAGAAACGAGGCCCTTCAAGGGTCCTCGTGGCATGCTCGGGTGTCTTCGGATACCTGGGAGAAGTTGCACAGGATATCTTAGTTAGCTGGTCGGGAGGCGATCATCATTAGCACACTCGGGATTCGTCCTGAGGGACTTTGGACCCATCCCGGTCCTCGTGGCATTTGTCTCAGTGACAGGGATTTGGGATTCTCTCCCCTCAGGTCTCTAGTCACTGGGACATAGGATCTCCACCCCTCTGCTTGCACTTTCGCGTGCAGGACCACACCCTAAAAAAGACTTTGTCATAATTTGCCGCCGTGGGGAGGTGAATAAAGAGAATCTGTTCTTCGAAACCGCCATGGCCTTGAAGTTCAGAGAAACACTGCCCTTCGGGGTTCCTTGTGGCATGCTCAGGTATCCTCCTGGGATAAGTTGCACAGAATATCTTGGCCAACTGGTCGGGAGGCGATCACCATTAGCATGCTCAGGATTCGTCCTGAGAAGCTTTTTGGATCCCCCCCCCCCTTATCCCGTTCATCGTAGCATTTGTCTCAGTGACAGGGATTTAGGATTTTCCCCCCTCAAGTCTCTAGTCACAGGGACATGGGATCTCCCCCCAAGGGTCGATGTGCTGTTAAACAAAACAATCAATCAATTAAGAATACTAATACATTTTCTGAACAGCAATAATTTTAATCTCATAAACTATTCATGTTCCTGTTTGCGGACATTGGGTTTGAGCACAAGTACAATAAATAATGATGAATTGGTTGCCTAATACTAGTTTGAATTTGCTCCTGATTATATTCTAATAATCACAATTTTACAACCAGATTACATCTGATACAAATAGACTAAAAATTGTGATGATTACTAGTAAATACTAAAGGGCCTTATTTTCAAATTTTTGTAATTTTAGTAACTGTTTAGTATTGGAAGTGGAAAATTTGGAAATAACTGTTGCCTTTATAATCATCACTACCGAAATAGCATAGACAAATATCTTATTACAGAACTACTGTACCTCTATTCTTAGTACTTTCTAAAAATGATAATAAGAGGTTACTATTAATATGAGATGGCTTTCAACTGCGGCAACTTGTCCACTATTGATGACAACTATGGCACTGTTACAAAATGCTTATGGGTAATATTAAATTGTAAGAACCCTAAAAACCACAAAAGTATTTTAGAAACCGTCAACATAGGTTTCTTCAGTTATTAAGCTAGTCTGACTGGCTATCTTATCTATCGTGCATACAGGCCGCACCAATGTAGCTAGAGGGCTGAAAATTTAAACATTTACTCCTTATGTCTAGAAAAAAAAAAAAATTCTTTTTTTTTTTAAAAATTCCCGCCAAAAAAGTGAGGGGTTTCAATTCACAATGTAAGTTTATGCTAAATTGGTCCTTTAATTTAGCATTCACGTTTGTTTTTTGAAAATTCAGACTTTTAGTGATTACTGCCCAACAGCGTGATAAGTAACTTATTCATTCATCTCCCTTTTTCCGATTTTTTTTTTTTTTAATTGATCACCCCCAACACAACATGCTGCCGGTTTCTATTGAAACCAGACCTGTTTTTATTTCTATTTATTCTATTTTACTTTATACAAATAGGATTATGCATGTACAGGAAATCATTCAGCATCAATTGCTTTTTATTTTTCAATGTATTTGTAAACAAATGTCTGATAATGGTTGTTAAAGTTAAACTTAGAACTACTGTTTTGGCATTTATTTACATAAATTGATAAAGAAATCAAATTATAGCCAAATAATAGTATTTACATAGTAATGACATTTACATTCCAACTTTTTGTTCAAACAATTGAATCTCATCTTCCCATCTTTGACAACATTTCGTCCGATCCATTCTTCATTCCCTGATTGGCTGAAACGTGTTGAGAAAATCAAAGATGGGAAGAAGAGATTCGATTGCCTGAACAAAAGTTGGAAACAATGGCCTTTACCTTTTGATTAATTTTAATGTTTAGTGTTCTATTATACTACCCTTAGTTTCAGTAAGTTACTTCTAGCCATACTCTTCATTCCTCATCAGAAAGACACTCAGAGAAAGTAATACAACCCGTGGATAATAGAATCTGCTGAAGCAACATCTACTCATCAAATACTGGGTCATATTATTTTTACCTTTTTAGTATTAAGCATGATTTTTGTTGCGATCGATTTCAGTGCAAACAATTTTTGGTATCTTTTATAAGAAGTAAGTAAAGTGTAAAAGTAAAATGTCCATCTCTTAAGAGACAACTCCCAATGGAGTATACACCCGGTGACAAAGTCCCAGTTTCTTTTGCATGCGTCAGCTTAATGATCCTTGCGAGTTTCCAGTCTGGTCGAGACCAGGACTTTATTCTTACAAGTTTTTATGACCATCCCCTTGGCAGTTTGCAAGTCCACCAAAGGGATACTTCCATCCTAATCACACAGCTTAGAGCATACACTCAATTAGCTGCTGATTGCATAGGGAAATTTGTCTTAATGAAGAGTTTTCCACACTCTTCACTCATACCAGGAATTGAACCCAGGACCTTCCTGTGTGGTGCAGGCGTTCTAACCATTATGCTATCTGAGCAGACACAACTTGGACTACGGTTTGACAATAATATGAACATTAAAACTTATGAAACAAATTGTACTGCACACATTGCTGAAACTAGAATAACTTATATATAATGTATGTAATATATTACAAACGTTGTTTTTAACATTTGAATAGAACCCAGGACCTTCTGCGTGTGAGGCAGATATGCTAACCATTGCACCATCTGAGCAGATCTTCTTTATAAGAAAGTTGTTTTAATTCATGGCAGATATATTTTGTGTACCTCCATATTTAAGAATAATGTGAAAGCCCTTTCTCCTCCTCCTTCTTCTTCTTCTCTTTTTAAAAAGTCTTTTTTATAGTCCCTCCTCAATATTTTCAGATTTGATCTCAGCATATGGATTTTTTCTTGATCAACATCTTCCTCGGTCTCCCTTTTATATTAAAATATGTTTGGGTTTTTTTTCCCCTGTAGACTCCTTATGAAGCATAGGGGCTCAGCCACACTACACTGGGTAATGCTTCTTTAGTTTCAGTAGCAAGTAGGTTTTTACAGGATGGAGTTGCTATCCCCATACCAAACTGCCCTCCTTTACCTGTTCTTTGAACTAGCAGGGTGGCCTTTTCTATTTACCCGTAGCTCAGGAAGTGGATTCATGCCTTTCCCAAGGGCATTAATGCAAGGTGAATGCAAGCTGCCTCGGCCAAAACTCTCAGTTCACCAATTCCGTTTTCCGTTCGGGTAACCGGTCCGCCACTTACACCTCCACTTGAAAGATAGCAGTAAACCCTTTTTTTCTTATTATTATCTTAAGAGAATATGAGAAGTTCTTTTTATCTATCGCTAAAATTACAAGGTAAAACTTTATCTTTTATTTTATTTTTTATTTCATTTTGCATATCTGAGTAAAATAAGCAAAGATTTGGCAGTGCTGAAGAAATTACTTGTCAGATTTGGAAGAAAAAAAATGTTCTGTTCAGTGATGTTAACTAAGTGGAAGGAGGGAAAAGAGAAAATATTGGAAAGAGAAAAAATAGGCCACTTGAAATTGTTGACTGTGGCGCCAAGATGCACATTTGCATGCATCCATGCATATGGCAAAATATCAAACAGCTGCATTTTGATCATACAATTGCTTTCTCTCTTTCTATTCTCTGCTACTAACTCCTGCACTCATACCTGTTTCTATCTTGCTTGTTCAAAAATGTTAGGAATTGTTTAACCAAGAAAGTTGATTTGCCATAGTGTCTTTATGGACCTTTTCATTTTGATGCTTTTAAATAAGTTAGTCTATTTGAGTTTTGTCTTTCATTGGTTTGTTACACATCTTATTGGTACTTGTTTTTAATTACTGCTACCAAAGGTTTAGGTTATTCAT
>VCCN01004625.1:1209157-1226496 GCA_006491835.1 Architeuthis dux | reverse complement strand
TTTTTTTTTGGCTCCGGCTAATTAGTGTATGTTGGATTAATTTCTAAGTTATATCTCGCACAAAATAATCCAGACATAGATAGGCAGAACTGTCTGCAGCTTTCCTTTTTAAAAGGTGGTGGTGCCTTGTTGACTACATCAGCTGATAGAATCATCGAAAGAGCATGATCAAGTTAAAAACAAGTGTATCAAAACATCCCCTGTTATTGCTGTCATCTGTTCTCTCTTTCCTTTGTTCCTGCTCTCAAACCCACATACTCCATCTGTCAATGACATGTACAGATCTCCTAAGATATGCCTGTGTGTACCTTAAATGGTCTGTGGGGTGCTGGGAGCTAAGGAGAGCAGATGTGTAATTATTTACCATTCAATATTCTGTGAGCCAGTTGTAGAATGAATGTATAGATGACTGAATGAATTGAGCTTGATCTGGGAGATTTTTCAGTCTTTTTGGAGATGACCAATATGTGAAACTGGCATTATTCTATATAAGCTTTGTGAGAATTCACGAAAAAATGCATCTCGCTGTCTAGACAGGAAACAAAAATAACATCTTGTTTGTATTATAAACATTATTCGCTTTTTCACCATCATCATCGCCAGCCTCTTTTTCAATACCAAAACAAATGATACTTGATGTTGCACAAACCTTTAGAGATGATGATATACCAGAAGATTAAATAAATAGTGCCTTAATGATAAATTTTCAGGTGACTTTTGATCACTCTGCATAGAATAGCAGCTCCCATTTTGGTCATCAAATTGAATGCGCAAAAATTAACTTTGTACAAATTGCTTCCAATAAACAGTTGCTGCCAGTATTGAATATTATTGAACCTGTAAACTGTGTGTAATATATATATATATATGTCTGAAAAGCTTCTCAAAACCTAATGAGAAAAAAATATAATACATAAATAAAAAATAAATTTTAAATATCACTTACATGGTCTGCCTCTCTTGGGCCCTTCAATGGAAGTGAAATGTCCCGCTGAAATTTCTTTGTGCCCTGACCATGTGATCTTATGTACATCAGTCGGATTTTTCACAAATTCTAGCCGAACACTTTTATCAAGAGAAATATTTTTTCAAGATTCAAAACTCCCTGGCTAAAGGGTTAGGGAGTTTGAATGTATTTTGCAATTGAAACCCCTCCCAACTTAGAATACACTCAAAACATCACATGAACACACTAATAGCTAGACCAAATACAGTGATTAAATAATTGAGGAATTGTCAAAGACCTTGAAAATTGCTAATTGTTTAGCCAAAAGCGCTCGGTACAATAACACTTTTGGACAATTACTACACACCATGGATCCAAACATATGTTCTCCTGTACGGAAACAAGAAAAATGTAATAAAAAATTAACAAATGTTCCTCGTCCATCGTATTTAACCAGACCTGCATAAATGAAGGATTGCTGCCCAAATATACATTTTTTTAATTTTTATATATATATATATAATCTAGTTATATATATTGTCACATCCACAGACAGTACTGTTTTGTCGTTTTTACAACTCATCAGTGTGGCTACTGACTATATGTGCCTTGGTGCCCCGAGCAAGGATTGAAACCGGATGTCTGGGTCCGTCGTCCGATCTCTTACCCTCGCCCCAGTTACCGCGGCAGGTTGTAGATCGTTATTTTAGGCATATAAACACATATGTCTTTGTTTACAAAGAGTGCTCAATTCAGAAAACTCTCCGAAGAGCTAAGATGTAAACAAATAATTTTCTACGAAAGTGCTCTACCTCTAAGTCGAGGGGGATATATATATAATTATCATGGGTGTCAGCTGACACTTTTCCAAGGGGTGGGGGATATATTTGGAATATATCTTAATGGCATTCCACCCACGGAAAAGGTGCTGCACTCACTTCCATTTGTAGAGTAAGCAAGACCCACTGTATGATCCACGTGTTAAATGGTCACTTCACCATTGATGAAGACGCATGACCTGACCCCAGGGTGACACAGTGGAGCAAACACAGCGAATAATAATATGTATAGTCTTTATGTGGTAACATTAAGTTTGACTTATATAAAACAATTGTACTGCACCATTATCATTTATTGATTATAAGGTTCCCACTTTTAAACCCCCTCACTCTCTGTGAGAAGGCCTGATCAAGGTGGGGGTGTGGTAACATGGGCATCTGCTGGGGGAGGGGTACAAATGGGGCCTTTCCCATCTCCTTCCATGATGGCCATGATTATGCTAACCTCTTCCATGTCTTACCTGCAAATTTTATCTATCTCATCCATCTTGTGTCTGGTCTTTTCCTACTGCGTTTACTGTCCCATGGGCACCACCAATCAGTTAGCCTTTTGTTCCATCTGTTGTCCTCTCTTCTTGCTAAGTGTCCAGCCCATTTCCATTTTTGTCACTTAATTACTTGTATGATATCCTTCACGCTGGTCCTCTCTTGAATGCATGTTGCTCTTTTTCTAGCACTAAGTAGAAGTAGCATTGCTAATCTTTCCATTTCCCTCTGTGTGATTCTGAATTGGCTTTCTAGTGGTTTTGTTAGTTTCCAGGCTTCGCATCCATTTGTCATAACTGGTAGTATGCATCGACAACGTGTGATCTCAATTAGACACCAGCTACCTCTGTGTTTGTGCTCACCTTGATAACAATGATCTGATTTCCATGTATCTATCTATCAATAACAATGATCTGATTTCCATGTATCTATCTATCAATCTAGCTAATACTAAGTCTTGATTCTGTTTATCTGTATGTGACCTCTAAGCATTGTTGCCAATTTAGCGCTTTTCATGTTTTGGCAGTGCTAAATTAGCGCATTTTTGGCTAAGAATTTTTGGCCATTTTCTGGCTATTTTCGACCATTTTCAGTGTCATTTTGGTGGTTTTGGGCCATTTGGCTACTTTTAAAAATTTAGTGCTTTTTTAGCACTTTTTGGCAGTCAAACTTGCACGAAAATATTTTTTGAGTTGGCAACACTGCTTCTAAGTAGCTGAAATGTTGCATTGTAGACAAAATCTTTTTTAAATTTGTTATATTAGATAAAAAACAGGAGTCAAAAGATATCATAAAATCAATTAGAAAACTCAAATAGCAATGGCCATGTTGCAAGAATGCTGTACAACCGCTGGACATCACGGCTCACAATGCGGATCCCCAGAGATCATATGCCAAATTGTGGCCCGCAAAAAATAAGATATCATGATGATTTAGACAAGTTCAGAAAATATTGACTCCACGACGCTCATGACCAATAGGTCTGGCAAATCTTTGGGAAGGTCTATGTCCAACAACGGACATTAAAAGGCTGATGATGATTGGTGCCGTTTAGACCCTCCGCAGGAACTAGCTGAATATCTCAACCTATTTATCCTCTGCTAGTTACTATAATTGATTACTTGAGCACTGGTTGTCCAGCTGATCTTGAAAGCTATTTACATCGAGCTCAATTTCCACTGGGTGCTTACAAAATATGGTCTTATGCTAAAGCCATACTTTTTCAGCAAATCTCTTGAAAAGATTGGTGCATATTAAAATAAGATACAAGTATTGCACATTTTACCTATGTACGGTTGACCACTACATAAAATGGTTTTATTGAAACAAATATTTCCTTCTGGATGAAATAACAAATCCATCCTAATTAATATAAGTTTCCAACCTCAATCCTAATATTCTCTAAGTTTTATTCCTCCTTTCAGCTCTTATCAAAACCTTTCAAAAGCTACAGATGTATCAGCATATCAACTTTTTACTGGTAAACATATATTGCTTGACACCCATCCTATTTTGGATTTCTTGTCGACAAGAAGTCAAAGCAAAGGACCATTTAAAGAAAGAAAATCTGGGTAAAATATATCCTATTTGTTCTCATTTTTCTGTAAAGAATTTTTGCTTCCTCTTTCTTCACTTGTACACTTTTTTTGTTAATCATGTACATGTGTACAAAAAACATTTCCTTCTGCTGGTTTTAGTTAGATTGCTCTGTTTAAATACTCATCATTCATTGCCAGTTTTTTTCTTTCTTTTTTTTTATACATCCCGTTGATTTGTTGGGTTTTTTTCTATTCTTCTCTTTTCTTTTTTTTTCTTTTCTTCATTTTGTTTTTCTTTTTTTTTTCTTTTTTTTTTTTTTCCTTTTCTGATTTTTTTTCTCTTTTTCCTTTTTTTCTTTTTTTTTCTTTTTTTCCTTCTTTTTTTCCCCTTTTCTATTTTTTTCTTTTTTTTCTTGTTCCTTAAGTTTTTTGTTCATTTTTTTGTTTCTTTATGCCTTTTTTTTTCTTTATTCCTTTTTTCTTTTCTTTTCATTTCTTTTTTTTTTTTTACTTTTTGTTTTTCCTTTAGTTTTTCTTATCTTTCCTTTATTATTTCTCCCCGTTTTTATCTCTTCACTTCCCAAGTTAAAGATCTGCACCTCCTTCTTTTGTCCTGCTCGGAGAAAAGAATTTAGTACATTTGTTAATGGGTAGAGAGAAATCTGCATATCTATAGAGAAAGATGGAAGCAGATACTTTTCCTTTCTGTTTCGTTTCATTTTTATCTATTCCATCATATTTCCTGCCAAGCAGAGCAGTGTGTAATGCATCTACCTGATTTACGATTGTGTGGTCCTCGTGCATTGCATGATTTCCAATTCTCAAATTTCAAACCATTTTCCCAAAAAGGCTCTATCTTGTACATTTAGGAACACCTAAAGCAGATCCTTTCTTCTCTCTATAAATGTTTTATGTATGTGTTCTATATATCTATTTCATTTTTATCTATATTCTTTTGAAAATGCTATAGTTCTTGAAGAAGTGAATTCAAATCAAAATTCAGAATGTCTGTTGTATTATAACCAGGGCTGTGGCGTCAGAGTCGTGGAAATTTTGGGTTACTGGAGTCTGAGTAGGTAAAAATATACCCATTCCGACTCCGATTAAATGTAAATTGTAACATTACTACTTGAAAACCCGCCCAATAGGTCGGTTTTCGAGCTACTTCCTGTGGAAGGCCTGCCTGAATGTAAATAAACCCTCTGCAAAACCTTAAAAAAAAATTAAAAATTAACTTTTCAAAACTGACAAATTTCCTGAGAAAACAAAAGTCTTATGGATTGAAAGCACAAAAAATGACTTGCAAATGTTTTTTCTATTTTTTAAAATGTGTAACCCGTGTTTATACGGATGTAAATGGTACTTAAACACAGTATTAAAGGTTTAAGAAAGTATATTTTTTATTAAAAAGTATAATTAACATAGCTGGAAATGAAAAATCTAGCCATTTTAAAGCCAAAGGAATCGGAGTCAGTGTTAACATAAATTGAGGAGTCAGTCGAATGTTTTGTGTCCAACTCTACAGCCCTGATTATAACTAGTCCATGACCCGTCCCTTCACTGACAGTTATCACAAGTGTATAACAACTCAATTGGCTGGTGGCTGCTACTGATACTATAAATATCTGACAGACACTGTAGGAAAGGAGAGGTGAGAAAAGAAAGTTAGGTTTAATAAGAGGGCAGGAAGAGAAGTAGTTCAATAAAATGGTAGGAAGGGAAAGGGGCTGTTACTGATACTACAAGCTCTTATTATATGTATTATTATACTCTCATGCCTTTCATAAATTATAATATTTTGATTAGGGATACATTTTTTATACACGGATTATGTCATCAACAATAAACCGCTTTACTTTCTGTATATATGTTGACTATATAAACTAAGTAACTAAGAACTTATCTAACCTATAATAAGACTCCTTTATCTTAGATTGACTTTTTCTAAGTGACTAACCTCTTTAACTCTGCTTGCTTTATTGATGTGTATCCAAATCTATCTTTAGAAGCAAAGTTGGAATAAGTGCCATCAGTATACAAGATAATTACCGTTTCATATATTTTAGCAGATAAGATGACATTTGAAGCACCCAAACCCCCACCCCCCAAAAAATGGGGTCATCTTATAAGCCAGATACAAAAACAGTGAGCTAAAACCATGAAATACAGATTGAAATTGGGGTATCGTCTTATCTGAAGATCACCTTATCTGCCAAAATATACAGTATTTATTACCATGTACAGGAATACATTGAATAGTGCGGTTTTGATTATTGCGGGTTTTGATGTAGTATGGTTACACTAGTATTGCTGTACAAATCAATGTAACTAAACTGGAAAAAACAACACATTAAATTGAACAGTATGGAAAATTTTGCAATAAATTAACAGTACTATTCAAAGTATATCTGTAATATGTAACTAAATAGTTGAACTATTTGACTGGACACCACAAGGTCTAAGTCCAAAATGTTGGGAACCTTTAACCACCATTTTCTGTAACTCTCACGACTACTGATGTCAAAGAAAAAACAGCACAGTTAATTATTTTAGTTACTTATGCTGATATATGAAAGAACTAAATAATATATAAAATATACATGTTTTCTCGTATCAATTAATGTGACATTTCTACAGGCCTATATTAAGGGGAAAATATTTGGGGGGGCAAGGGGTAACCAAACCAAATGCAGTTAGGAGTAAGCCACCCAATGCTAGGAAAACTTTTAATTTCCTAGCATCTCAGGACCAAAATTCCTTGCATATTAGCAGTCTGAGATGATAAAATAAATCATTTTCTGCAGTCTAATATTGGCATAAAAAAATGTTATGATACATTATAATATTTAAAATTATTCCCAAATGCTGCTCTTAGATGAAAGAAATATTAAAAATCATTCTTTAACCCTTTTGAGACTCCTGGGAGTCTCATGTCTCATGTATGGCGAAATCGAGTCAAGTATAACACAATAATCTTCTGCTCTATCTGTGGAGCAAGTCAGATGGATTGGGTGTGTTTGCAAAGTGGTTAAAATTCCCATTTGTGCTGTTATCGTTAAATGTGTTTAAAGTTTTTTTGCTTCGAAATGCCACAGTTTTTCTGTTAAAAGTATTTGCATCTTAGAATAGATGCTTTTAGCTACATAACAAAAAGAAATTAATTGAATATGCGCTATAGTTACAAAATTATGACATTTTGAAAATTAAGAAACTTTGGACAAAGTTTTAACATAAGCATTTGGGAGGCACATTTGGTCAGAATTCTGCGTTATGATGCACAAAATCACATTATCACACATTTGCAGGCATGAATCCACTTCTCCCTCCAGCTATGGGTAAATAGCAGGGCAGTTGGAGCCCTTTAGCCCTGTATTTACTATAAACAATGATTGGGTCTCTATGGATCATTTGAGAAATGGGGGCACAATCATTGTCTCATGTATCGTGCTACACACTTTTGCTTTTTTGCTTGCTGCCTGAAAGAGTAGGTTCCTCCATTTTCCCTCTCAACCAAGTCCTTAAACTATGATGCAAGAGTCCAGATGCAGTGAAAAAGGATACATAGAAAAAGCATTTATTCATAGGTTAATGGATTGCCTTTTCTTTAGTGAACTACAGTTTCTTGGAGAAATGTTTGACACAATAAGAATTTTGTTCTTTAGTTTTGCTGTTGAGTCTTTGAAGCACATTGTTTTCTGCTTTGAACTACTCTGCCATCTGTTGATCAGCCTGGGTACTAAACAAAATGGTGGGACAGAATATAAACCTCTGTACTGCTAGCTATAGGAAGATAAAAAGGTGTTTTTAAAAATGATCCACCAACACTTCAAAAGTGGGATGAAATTTAACCAATGAGTTAAGAGATCCAATCTCTTAAAGGAGAGTACTTTCACTACCTAGCAGCTATCAACAAGCAAAACCAAAAGTAATTTAAATGCATAAATGAAGAATTTTCATGAATTAGAAAGATTTCTTGGCATTACCTAAAACATATATATATCTTATAAAAGAAAAAACAGACAAGCGAAGTCAGTGACAACTTGTCTCATGTTTAATACAATTTTCAAACTTTGAGTTGAAAATCGTATTTGTTTGTGTTTGAAAATCATATTAAATGTGAAACAAGTTGTCACTGACTTCGCTTGTCTGTGTTCTTTCTTTTATAAGATGTATATCGCCATTTGTTGATCAGCCTGGGTACTAAAGAAAATGGTGGGACAGAATATAAACCTCTGTGATACTAGTTATCAGCTATAGTTTCAAAATTATTACATTTTGAAAATTAGGTTAAGAAACTTTGGACATGTTTTCTGTGGTTTTTTTTATTATTTGCGGAATGTACTTTCTAAACGCCTCATATATATCTTGATGTTTCTATGACTGCTGGGATATATATAGCCTGCAGATCTTTTAGAAGTCTACTGGTATGTATTTGTCATGAAAAATAAAGTATATGAGGTTTGTCCTGGCTTTTACATCTGCAGACATAACGTCATAATAGTATGACACCCATGCGGAAATTAGTTCACATTACATTACTGAACAGGAAAGAAGTGTAGGCAAAGTGATTGGATTGTTTTTTCTTTAGCAAACTACAGTTTCTTGGAGAAATGTTTGACAGGAAAGAAGTGTAGGCAAAGTGATTGGATTGTTTTTTCTTTAGTGAACTACAGTTTCTTGGAGAAATGTTTGACAGGAAAGAAGTGTAGGCAAAGTGAGCTGCTAATTCCATGTTTTTCATCTGTCCTTGAATAAATGTCTAATGTGACAAATGATTTTGGTTCTTCAAAATATGGCAAAAAATGTTACTTAAGTAAAGAATAGGTTTTTTTAACCATTAAATAGAAATTAACACGTTTTTAGCTTCTTTAAAACCCTTTTAAAAATTCATGCATTAAGCACCTTAATAGATTAGTGTACCTGATAAAAGGTGAGGTTATTGTCATAATAAAAAATGCTTTCTTACAAAATGTTTCTGACACTGCCAAGTTGATAATGTTAAACAGCTGAGGGTATGTTTGGTTGCGTCTTCCTAGGAATCTCGTTATATCTAGCATATACAAAGTAAGACAGACAAAGAGGAAAGGGATGTTGGTCATGTGGTGTGAAATAAAACACAAGCATTTGCATTATAAAAACACAAATGAAAGGAAGAGTGGGGGCTGTTAATTTGCATCCGACCACTTCGAGTGATAACCTATCATTTCAGTGTGTT
Organism: Architeuthis dux; assembly: GCA_006491835.1. NCBI lineage: Eukaryota > Metazoa > Mollusca > Cephalopoda > Oegopsida > Architeuthidae > Architeuthis > Architeuthis dux. The sequence continues at coordinate 1,217,472 of VCCN01004625.1, read as the reverse complement.
TGTTCACTGAATTAGTACTTGATTGCCAACATCTGGACTCGGAACTTTTTCTGATATCCAATCTTTTATTGCATTTGCCTCGTGTGTACTTACTTCAGCTGCTTTTTACTGGCAGCACCATTATTTCTTCACTATACAGAAGGATTCATTGTCAATGATGATGTTATATTGGTAGCTTTAATAGAAACAAAACATCCTTCTGAACAAAGAGATTAATCAAATACTTCTGTTCGGATATTGTTGCATGTATAGATGATACTTGGTTTCTTCAGCAGTGAATGGTTAAAAGATTAACTTTTATGACCTCTCAATCGTTCAGCATGAGGCATTTCAAAGGATATTTTTACAATCTGGCATCAACCATTCTATTTTCAGACATGTACAAAGCCTGTTATTAATATCAGAATATTTAATTATATAAGAAAAAATAGAACTAATTGGATCCAATATTTATTTATTCACATTCAGTCTGACATGGCAAAACATGTATATAGCAAATCTGATATGGCAAAACATGTATAGAGTAACTTCAAAAAACAATATACAACCTTTAAAAAGGAAACCTAGGAGCACATTTTCATGAATGAATTTGAGTTTTTGTTAAAAGCCCTTTGCATTTTGGAGTTGATAAATTCATTGTATTTGGCTTTTATTTAAATTTAATTGTCAAACTCAGGACAAAGTCAGGAGTTGACATTGTTTTCCTAAAGTAACAAGAACAACCCTCACCAAAATTAGGGGTGTAAGCGTCCATTCAATCAGCATTGCTTGGTTAAACATTGTTTTGTCCACCCTCCCTGTCCGCAAGATATCCCCAAAAGTTCTAAATGAATTTCATTCAGATTTTATAGCAGTGTTTGAGCTCTACAAAATATGAGTAACCAGTTTTGGAGAGATGTTGCTTCTTCTGTTATCTTCGGGCTACTGAAGTTCTTTACGGGGAAACTTCAGTAGCCCGATTATAACAGAAGATACAACATCTCTCCAAAACTGGTTACTCATATTTTGTAGAGCTCGATTGAACATTTTTCTACAAGAACATTAGCATGAATGCAAGTTATCAACATATTAAGTTTATTTTCGGCGCTTTGAAATTACTCATTCATATAGACAGCATGCATAGTTATGTGGGACTATGTAAAAATATACTACCTACTGCTTACAAGTCAACTAAACTGTAATGTTTTAAGAATATATTTTTTGTCAAACTCCTACCGTAACCAGAACAATCTTCACCAAAATTTGGGGTGTAAACCGATATGTAAAATCCCTATTCTCCTACCGTGATTTTGAACTCATAACCTAATGATAGTAAGACATCAGCCTAACAGACTGAACTAAACTGACAAGTCTTAAATATTAAGGAAAATTTATCATACAGATATGCATGGGCTTATTCCATTCTAATAAATAAATATAAAAAAATATATATTTCTATAATTTTTTTATTTATTATATATACAATACAGAGGTTGCAGTAATCATCTTCAGTCAGAATAGAAGTTGGAGTGGAGTTTGACCCTGCAGCAGCCAGTCTTGTTACTCTTTATTAATGTGTAAATATTTATTCACAGATATTTCTATCCTTTTTTACACTCGTCTTTCTACTAAAGAAATTGCATCTCCAGGTATTGGGTAAGCATTAGTAAGTTAACATGGCCTTATTGACTTGTAGCTAAAGATGCCACTCTTTAGCTAAAGATGCCACTCTTTAGCTAAAGGTGCCACACTTTAGCTAAAGGTGCCACACTTTAGCTAAAGGTGCCACTCTTTGGCTAAAGATTCCACTCTTTAGCTAAAGATTCCTCTTGTTCTTGTTTTAAAATCAGGAATTTCTTTCTTCTTTTTAAGGTTATAGTTATTGAACCTTACACCTTGTTGGCTTCATTTCGATGCTCTAATACTTGATCTATGTTCGAAAGTAAGTTATATAAGTAACTTGAGTTTTTGTGTACTTGGAAATGTTAGCATCAGTTGTATTTATATTATGCATTTATCATTAGCTTCCTCATGGTGATGAATGAGAGTTCCTGCGAAGGCAACATTCTAATTGAATAATGGAGAATCCACTCGTTTGTTTATTTTTTCTGCCCGTCTTGCAGAAAAACAGATTAGATTACTGATTCTCAGGCTTTGCCTAAAATCTCTTCATTGTTTACCTCTACCAACAATGCATTCACTCATGTCTGTCTGTCCACACAATATCTCCAAAAGTTCTCAGTGAATTGCGATTAAACCTTTTGGAAGGGTGAGCCATGGGCCAAAGAAGAATTTGTTTTTGATTCAGAGATATTTTTTTCATATATTAATAAAAGGTAAACTATTGTCTGAAATATGTAAAATTGTAACGGTTACCTCCCTTTCATCGCAGCTATATATGAACTGATTTCATATGCATTCACTCATGTCTGTCTGTCTACACAATATCTCCAAAGGTTCTCAATGAATTGCAATTAAATTTTGTGGAAGGGAGGACCATGGGGCAAAGAAGAATTGATAAAATTTTTAAGCCAATCAAGAATTTGTTTCCAATTGTGAGATATCCTTTTTGTATATTAATAAAAGGTAAGCAATAGTCCGAAATATAGAAAATTGAAGCACAGTTACCCCTTCTTTATCGCAGCTATATATGAACTGATTTTCATTCAGTTTTTAGTGGATGGCATTGGCAGTGGTATGCACTCTCTTTCTAGTTTCTTATGCTACCATCATGATTTGTTCATCAACGTTGTCTTATCTGCCTCAACCCTCTCTTGCGCCATATCAGCATCTTCCTCTCTTAGTACCCTTACTGATAAAGCAACTCCTAAAACACATTAAATACCTTGATTTTTTAAATTATCTGAAAATCAATGAATTAGATAAATGATTTGGGGTTCCCTGAAAGTGTGGGTGGCCTAACTGTTTAGGCACAGAGAATCGGTGAACAGGGTTCAAACTGCGGCTGAGATAGTTTGCATTCATTTTGTACTAATGCCCTTGGGAATGGCATGCAGGGTTTGAAAAAGCATGGTATTGCAGTAATGCCACCACAAGAATACCTGCTCATAGTGAGGCACAAATATTGAAAACAACAAATAATATGGGAGTGCAGAGATCTAAATCAAAGGTTGTTGTCTGTAAATAACACCTGTCTTCGATTGAGATGACGCAAGACAACAACTTATACTGACATGAATTCAGGTGAAAACAATGCGCAAAATTTGTGCTGTAAACAAAATTTTAGCATAAGCATTTGGCAGACACATTTGGTGAGAATTATGCATTACGAGGCACAAAATCAGGCATGAATCCACTTATCCCTCCAGCTATGGGTAAATAGCAGGGCAGTTGGAGCCCTTTAGCCCTGTATTTGCTATAAACGATGATTGGGTCTCTATGGATCATTTGAGAAGTGGAGACACAATCATTGTCTCATGTGTCATGCGACCAGGGCTCCAGACTAACTTTATTCACTACCGATCCGAAGGAAATGTAAACCATCCCGAAAAACAATTTTAACCGGCCCAAAAAACAATCCTTACCAAATTTTTAAAAAATATATCTTTTCCTGACGCCTTTGGGACGAAGTGATTTTTTTTTTTTTTTTTTCCTTCAATCCCTTCCGTCCCGGGGAAGATATTGGTTCGTCCCAAACACATTTTTACCGTCCCCGGGAAGACGTGACAACATTAATTTCAAGCCCTGCATGCAACACACTTTTGCTTTTTTGCTTGCTGCCTGAAAATGTAGGTTCCTCCATTTTTCTTCTCAACCAAGTCCTTAAACTATGGTGAAAAAGGATACATAGAAAAACATTTATTCATAGGTTAATGGATTGCCTTTTCTTTAGTGAACTACAGTTTCTTGGAGAAATGTTTGATACAATAAGAATTTTACTCTTTAGTTTTGCTGTCTTTGAAGCACATTGTTTTCTGCTTTGAACTACTCTGCCATCTGTTGATCAGCCTGGGTACTAAACAAAATGGTGGGACAGAATATAAACCTCTGTGATACTAGTTATCTGCTATAGTTTCAAAATTATTTAAATTTTGAAAATTAAGGTTAAGAAACTTTGGCCATATTTTCTGTATTTTTTTTATTATTGGCTGAATGTACTTTCTAAACGCCTCCATATATATATTGATGTTTCTATGACTGCTGGGATATATATGTTCTGTAGATCTTTTTTAGAAGTCTACTGGTATGTATTTGTCACGAAAAACAAAGTAAATGAGATTTTTACCGGCTTTTACATCTGCAGACAATAACGTCATAATAGTATGAAACACATGCAGAAATTAGTTCACATTACATTACTGTTGTAAAGAGTGAAGATGCAGTGAAAAGGGATACATAGAAAAAGCATTTATTCATAGGTTAATGGATTGCCTTTTCTTTAGTGAACTACAGTTTCTTGGAGAAATGTTTGACACAATAAGAATTTTGTTCTTTAGTTTTGCTGTTGAGTCTTTGAAGAACATTGTTTTCTGCTTTGAACTACTCTGCCATCTGTTGATCAGCCTGGGTACTAAACAAAATGGTGGGACAGAATATAAACCTCTGTGCTGCTAGCTATAGGAAGATAAAAAGGTGTTATTAAATATGATCCACCAACACTTCAAAAGTGGGATGAAATTTAACCCATGATGCTTCAATGAGTTAAGAGATCCAATCTCATAAATGAGAGTATTCTGGCTACCTGGCAGCTATCAACAAGCAAAACCAAAAGTAATTTAAATGCATAAATGAAGAATTTTCATAAATTAGAAAGATTTCTTGGCATTACCTAAAACATATATATAATTAGTCACTCAATAGAAACTGTCACCTGACCAATGCTTTTTGGCAGCATGCCATGTTGGGGGTAATCAATTAAAGAATTGGAAAAAGGGATGATTAGTTACTTCTCTTGCCTTTTGTTGCTCAGTGATCACTAAAAAAGTCTGAATTTTCAAAAAAAACAAGTAGACACATATTAAAGGATCAATTTAACATAAACTTACATTGTAAATTGAACCCCCCCCCCCACACACACACTAAAAACTTTAAATAAAACAAAACGTTTTTTCTATACATAATAAGGAGTGAATGTTTAAATGTTCAGTTCTTCAGTGCCTGTATACATGATACATAGCCAGACAGACCAGCTTAAAAACAGAAGAAACCTATGTTGACAGTGTTGGTTGATGGTTTCTAATAATTAGACATATTAGAGAATATTAAAAATTACTTAAAGCTATGTGTTACATATTTTGTAACCTCTCACTCTACTTTTCCCAGCTCTGTATACATTTCACACAAACATTTGAAAATTCAAAAGAGCTTCTGAAGATGCCAAATGAAACTCTGCGAAATGCATCAAGGCTTATCTTAATGATAATAAATATGTTTGAGACGTAACGGGCTTTTTTCAATCTTTCATTTCTACGTTGTCAAATTACCTCTAGCATTCTGTTGGATTAGCTTAAATCCGCATAAACATATTTTGTAAGTAAAATCTATATAATCCTGATCTTAATCATATTTCTAATGTTAGCATAATTTTCAAAGTATTAAAATGATATTTCCTCGTGGAGTGATTTCAAGGGATGTGGGAAATATCCAGCAAGACCTGGGAAATACTGGATAAATTAACAGATGAACAGATTGATCAATCTGTTAAAAATTGTTATATCCCCCCCCCCCATACATGTCACAAAATCACAGAGATGCAAAGACTGTGCATGTCTCTGAGGGGATGCATATGCTCCCCTGGAACCAGATTGAACATTCCAGAACAGAATAGACACCCGAGGAAGGCCGGAGGGTACACAGCCTAAACATTATGAAAAATAAACAACAAAGAAAAGGAAAATAGTCAAAATAAACCACATCAATGATTTATATACAAGGATTCTCTCAGTTGATTATTTCCTTGTCATCCTTTCATGTTCGGCCTGAGTACATTCATTGTAGAAATTGGCAAATTCCCATTCTAAAAGGTGAGGCTCAGGATGGGTTCTTTCTATGGAAACTGAGGTGCAGTTCTCTAGAACTTAACACCAATTTGTTTACGTATGTTTTATCTCATTTCTTGTCCCAAACTGTTTTTTTTCTTGGTTGTACACTCCTCCATAATGTTAAAAGTTCATTTTTAATTGGAATTGGCAATTCTCCAGTCATCTTCATCAGGTGTGGTATGGAACCGGGTAACTCAGATTCCACACCCTATCACTTTATCCAACCAATTGTCCGCTTCACATTTAAAGATTTGAGTAAGATAAGTCATCAGTTAACAACCCTTATCCTCAACATTTATCCTAAAGGTGAAACTTACTATATTTTATAAATACTATATGGAAAATCAACTTACAAATTGGTTAATAATTACTTATGCCATAACAACAGAATAATTATTCTCTTTTTCATTTTACTCTTCAAATAATTTTATTTCTTTTCAACTCTTCCAATAATTATAAGAGGTCAAAAGTGAAGGGAAACTCTTTTCCCCTTCAAGGGGTGAAAAGTGAAGGGAAACTTTTTTCACCCCTTCAAGTGGTCAAAAGTCAAGGGAAACTTTTTTTTTCACCATAAACATTTAACCTGGTGTAGACAGGTACTTCAGCTAGTATGTTATATAGAATAGATAATAATGATTTAAACATCCAACCAATGTACTTTTTACCATTTTTAGACATGGTAAACTTTTTTTCTGCATAACAAAGAATAGAACTTAGAAGTCAAAACAGAAATATGAGTTTATAATAATTGAGCAAAAGGCACCTTGTTGGGTAATTGTTAGCGAGCTGGTCCTCATGATCATTACTACTGAGTAATGTGTTTGGTCCTCATTGGCTCTCACATCCTTTTCTCTCTCTCCCTATTATATAACTATAATATATGTATATCAAATGTATTCTTGATAGCATAATATAGAATTAGTAAGTGTAACTATGATTTAACTCTCTGTAATGTTAACCCAAGAGAAACTCTCACCATGAAGGGTATGCAATAATTTTCTGATTACCTATGAAATAATAAAGTAATAAATGTGTTATTTTGGGATGCTTTTATCACTTTTAGTATTTTATTGACAAATATTTGAGTGCTTTTTGTTAGCTAACCAAATTAAAAATATTGTCAATGTATACTTCTTTGATTCTATAACCTAATTTCTTTCATGGTTTTTAACATTTACTGATCTTTAGATATACAATCTTATACAGTCTTATGCATTCTTAAATTCATCAAATATGTTTTATTGTGTCCTGGTGACTTGAAGAATGTGAATATACAGTCTGAATGACATTTAAATAGCTTTTTTTTAGATAGCTACTGATAAACCTTTGGGATTTTTTAGACGGCATCAAGTTTTAATTATATCTTTTTTTTTTCTAGATATATATTCTTTTCAGAATATATTTATATATTTCTCAACTTTATTTGATACAATTCAGTGTTAGATTATTTTTAGTTATGTCTATGCCAAAATATTTGATAGATATTCCTTGAGAACAAACCGACCTTCAACAATTATTCAATGTTTATAGAGTAAGTGTAATATTATCAGCAAGGGAATGTTTTATTTACACTAAATCATACCTAACTTCCAAAGTTCTATAAATCTGTAGGACTGTGCCTAAAGAAAGCCAACACAGATGTCTGGCAAAGGCAGCACACAGACTATCCTTAATGGAAACATAACAAAAAAGAAACAAATGTTATCTAACAAAAATGTAACATTTGCAAACATAATAAATCATAATTGTGTTGGGTATTAAAAGCATTGCAGCAGCCATTTCTAACATTCATTAAATGTGCTAAAACTGATGGATAAAACTGATGTTTTACATTATTGTTCTTGAGATTTTTTCTGTTTTTTTTTTCTTCTTTTTTTTTCAGATTTAATATCTTACCATTTATTTACTTAACTATCTGCTTTTTTATCTTTATTATTTTGCATCTTTTTGTTTTTGCTCATTATTTTTTAGGTATTTATCTCGAGTTAGAAATAGGTGAACAAAAAATATAAGTTAAGTTTCTATAAAACATTACATTGAAACTTCATTATAAATTTCAAAGATATTTAAGGACTCATAAAAACTTAATGCATTGAGGATTCTAAACTTGAATTTAATTGTAACAATTCTTTTTTTTTCTCTTTCTGTGAATCTTTGCTAGAAAAATAGTCAGACTTGCATATAAGCTGATTACATACCCTGCTTTCTTGAGTGTTATGTAAATAAATGAAAAATTTACTTATTGTATGTGTTATTTTTTCTAAATTATTTCCTGATTTTTATTGAATTTATACTATACTTTAAATAGGTTTCTTTATTCAAATGGTTCTTCAG
>VCCN01004625.1:1160956-1173505 GCA_006491835.1 Architeuthis dux | reverse complement strand
AGTCCCTCAATATAGCACAGTTCATGATAATAAGGCGGGTAGGCGGTGGAACCCAAAACTTTTGCCAATGTTATTGCCCACTTGTCCAGAAAGCCGCAAATAAAAACAATTTTATCAAAAGACTTACTTAATATGCTTAAATATTAAATTTCTTTAATTTGCAATCAATTAACATATAATTACATATAATTTCTTTGATTTTGTGATGAAAACCACACCTTCATCGGTGAAGGTATTCATGTGTTGGCATTTGTAATTAACTTTTGATTATCCGTGGTTCAGTTATGACATGGTTGTCTTTCTTGGATCCCAAATCCAGCATTATATACTGTATGTATTTTTCTCCATATTTTATTTATGACTAGCTTTTTATAAAAGAACCCCACATTTACAAAATCGACAACACTTTATTAGTCAAATGCTGATTACTTATGAGCATGTTTATTTTTTTTATCTATCAGAAACTGTCAACATAGGTTTCTTCAGTTTTTAAGCTGGTCTGGCTGGCTGGCTACATATTTATGTATCAAGTACAGGCCGCACTAATGGCACTAGAGGACTGAAAATTTAAACATTTACTCCTTATTATGTCTAGAAAAAACTTTTTTTATTTTTTTTAAATTCCCTTTCTAAATAGGTTTTTAGTGGTAGGATTTCTGTTTTAATATTTACTTTGATGAGAAAGGTTAATACCAACTGATTTTTTCTTCTAAGAATTATATAAAATATTTCATAAAAAAAAAACCAAGATCTGATACCTGAAGAATACGCAGTGGTGATCTTTACGAACATAAGTACTTAGGCTTTTGGCTTTGTCACAATCCGTCTGGGTAGTGATTTCCACACTTTGGATCTAATCAGGAGCCTTATTGTTACAACCTGAATTCCTTTGTCAGGTGAATATCATGACAAATAACAGTACTGACAATATTAGGTAACTCCCTTGCTGTAGTGATTGTCAACATGCATTTACTTGGTAAGAGAAAGGGACCCAAAGATGTCTAGTGAAATGGATGGATCTGATACAGCGGGTTTTTTTCCCCATTCTTGGAGTGTTATTGTCATTATCTTATGTTCTTCAGAATGTCATTTGTTGTCTTCTCTAATAACTAGGAATATTGTTCAATGTTTCCCAAACGTTTTTAGCCACAATCCTGAACAGAGAATTGTTTTAGGCCTGGGCAGAAACTCATTTTATATGTTTCTTTACTTTATTTATCCGAATAAGTTTTACCGCATTTGCCTTAATTCAATTACCAAGTACAAGACTTGAGACTGGAATATGTCAAAGGTTTTCATACATTTGTAGGCATTTTGTTATTCAGAACTATTTTTCGTGTTCGAGTTTCAATGATGCTTTATATTCTGAAATTGTGATGTTATTTGCACTATTTTTTGCTTTCAATATTTTTAACATTTTTTTTCTTTTCTTTTCTTTTTTTACATTTTTTTTCTTTTCTTCTCGTTATTCTGTTTTTAACTATCCTGTGACCCTCATGAGCATCCTTGCAATCCTCATATGGTTCGCGTCCGTGGGTTTGGGACTCACTGTTCCAGCTCTTTCGCTTTGGTTATCTATGTTGTTCGTCATATAATAGCTATTCTCTACATGTTGCCTTGAGGCAAACACAGCTCATTCATTTTTTGTTTTTATAAATTTTCACATATCAAGAAGTATAATTATTTGGTAAAAATGTTGTCTTATTTTGTAGCTCTGTATCTGAATGTTTATCGGATATGAAAAAAGGCTATATAACTATTAATAAAATCTAAAAATGTATTATCATATCAAGCTTGTATGATGGTACAAGGTGTATGCTTATCTCGGCCGAAAGAAATTATTTTTTTAAATCTTAGCAAAAAAGCCTTGCAAATATAACTTATTCAAAGATTTTCAGAGCATTCTTTTAGAATTTAATGGAAAAATAAAAATAAAATACATAAATTCTATTATAAAAATGGAAAAACTAATTAATTCAATTACTGCAGACGACTAAAATTTCAGTCATTGCAGTTCTATGGCTCAACTGCAAATGACAGAAATTTCCATCTGTCAAAAAATGTACCCTTCCACTAAAAGTTACAGACAACTTTTTCTGTTTGTATCTATGTTTCTTTGTCTGTAACTTTAAGTGGAAGGATCCATTGATTGCAGAGAAACAAACTGTTCAGCTTATTTTGTGCAACCCGTATAATCAAAGTTAGTGCTGCATCTAGAACACAGCAACTATTTGTATTGTTTATGACAAGGTGATCATGTGATCCATTACCACTGCTTAATATCAAGTTTCTCTATTCTAATGTAATACAGATAGCATTTTCCTCAGTCTCACAAAGTGGGCTTATCTTTAAGCATTCTCTGTTGGTCATTCAATGGCTAGAGGGAAAGGAAATCTGTGTCAGATTTTAATGAAATTACAGTGAAAGAAAAAGAAATCTAAGATATTTTTTCTTTGCCAAATCAGTCTTCTACTTGAATTTTAGATTTGACTCCCTTTCTCTATTAATACTGTACAGAGAGAGTTGGAATTCATGAAAGACTTTTTACCCACTGCCAAAACATCACAATCAATTTTCTTCCAAAACATGTTCTTAATTTTGTATAGTATATAAATGATCAGATTTCTGATTTATATACTTCCCTATTAATTCTGAGACTAATTGAGGTTTTGAAGAGTAATTTGAATGAGTCTTGAAATTTGGAGGAGCAGGTTCTGTAACCTCAAAAATGCTAATTACTTTTTCTTGTCTAATTAGTTTTCATGAAGATTTCTGTGAAAAATGTTATAATTTATTTACTTAGATTACATAAAGTAATTTTATCCTAACAGTGTATCACTTTTGAAGTAAAAATAAAAATAATCCTTAGACACCTTTTTTTTTTTTTTTTTTTTTTTTTTTTTTTTTTTTTAAATCACACTTTTCATCCTAAAAATAAAGTGTATGAAAATGGCACAAATATTTACTTGTGTTGCTAACATAACCTAAATAATATTAGGTATGAAATTGGCTTCCAAGCATAATCTAGATACAGTACAATTAATGCTGGCTAGAAATTTAATTTCTTAATGCAAGTAATTGTTTTTATTTCTCTTATATATTTAAAAATTTATATTGTGTATTTATTTAATAGACAGGTCTGGTTAGTTACTCAATAGAAACCGTCATGTGACCAACATCTTTTGGCAGCATGCCATGTTGGGGATGATCAATTAAAAAATTGGAAAAAGAGGTGATCAATGTTTATGTTACCCTCGCCTTTTGATGGATCACTAAAAAGTCTGAATTTTTCAAGAAAAAAAAAACAAGCGTGAAAGCTGCCAGACACAAAGGGACCAATTTAGCATAAAATTATATTATAAATTGAACCACCTCCTTTAAAACTTATTTTCGGGGAGAGAATTTTCAAAAAACAAAAAAAATGTTCTTTCTAGGACTGTAGCTAGAGGGCTGAAAATTTCAACATTTACTTCTAGGAGTAGCTCAATTGGTGTGGCCTGTACGCATGCCACATACATATCCAGCCAGTCTTCCAGAATCTCTTAAAAACTGAAGAAACCTACATTTAGTGTTGGTTGACGGTTTCTAATAAGTATTTAAATGCTGACCAATGTTCCATTCCATAATTTTATGTTGGACCCATTTTCCTTGCTTCAGAATTTTTAGTAAGGCTTGTAAACGACATACTACAATTGACTGATTACACAAACAATAAGGAGCTAAGTAAACTTCAAAGACACTTCTAAGATTTCCCTAACGTTGTACAAAAGATAGTGCTGGAAACTTTTGCTTCAACATAATATATTGTATATGTAGATAATAGGAAAAATCAAATCTGTGAAAACATTGTCTGAAATCACCTCTTCACTAAAATATATAAGTATATTACATGTATGATGTCTTCTTTTTCTTTTCTTTGTTATCTTAAAATAATGGGTTGGAGTTTTTTTCTTTGCATTCTCTAAACTCAAGGGTTCACCTTTTTTCAGGATCATATGGCAAAGAAATCATGGATTGGACATACTACGAATTTTAAGGTATTCATGTGTGATTTAGTGTTTGCTGCAAACTGTTTTATCTCTTGTGGTTAAAAGCTTTTATCAACGAAAGCAAGAGAGAAAAAAAGAAAATTCACTATTAAGTGATTCATTTGAAGTCTCTTGACTCTTTTTTTGTTTTCTTGGCTGAAGAAGTGCATTGCATGCCAAAATGTTCTGATTTTATGCTCTCTGTAACACTTCATCTTATTAGTACTTAACTCCAAATAAACTCTTCTCTCAATGCTTTTGTGTGGACTCCCATGTCAATGACCTTTCTGCTTTATTTATGATACTTTGAACTTTCATTGCAAACAATCTTCTTTTTCTTTTTTTAGCTGAAGAGTATTGAATATGCGTAGAAAAATAATGTTAACATACTTTTTACTGCTTTTATCTGACCTAATGAAGATTAAATATTAAAAATGTAGCAATTTGCACTAGAAAAATGAGTTGACCATTTATCTTAGATCTTATCTACAATCCAACTTTATCAAAAGTCAGTATACTACCAGGGCCGGATTATCCTATAAGGCTGAGTAGGCTTAAGCCTAGTGGCCTGTAGCTAACAGGGGCCCGGAAAAATTCTGGGATATTCATATATTTCTTAATTTTATTTTTGACAGGATCATAGCCAGATTAGCCTATACACAAACTATGCTACAGCATAGGGCCCAAGACATTGAAGGAACCCCAAAATAAATAGCAATTTAAATTCTTATACATGAAATAGGGGGTCAAGTTGGGCTGCCCCATATTGCTAATAACCTAGATGCCATGGTATAGGACCATAACCAGATTAGCCTATATGCAAACTACGCTACGGCGTAGGGCCCAAAATAAATAACAATTTAGAAATGTATCACTACTACTACACGGAAAATGAATTAAACAATAAAACTGTCAAAATAAGAACATTCCCTGATGTGAAGTCTGAGCCCTCACTATAATTAAGATATTGTTAATAATATCTTAAAACTTAATAAAAATGTCCTAACAAATATCTCTTTAAAAAATGGAATGAATATATTACACATTAGCACATAACAATCCACTTTATTCACATGATTGACAGATCGCATTACTTACTTAAAATTATACACGAAAAGAGGTGGGGGTGGGTTCAAGATTGGGGGCCCCATATTGCATATTGCCTAGGGGCCCTGGTATAGGTTAATCTGGCCCTGTATACTACATGTTAAATTGCTAAGGATTTTATTAAGTTTAATATTTTGTTTAAAAGGTAAGATTTAATTGAAGAAATTAACCCATTAACTGCAGAAGTTGCAAGTGGCAAGATAAAAGCCCTTGTCCAATGCAAGACAATACATTGCAAGTAATCCATTACAAGATAAAAGCCCTGACTCATAGATAGAACTGAATTGCCATCAATCGCAATGAAACAGAAATTCTTTTGAGTTAGCCATAGAACTACAATTACAGAAATTTCTGTCATCCGCAGTTAATATCTTAAAGATAAAACAAAATTTGACTACAGTGGCCCATGTACCATGACTTTGAAAAATAGGCAGGTGTGATTTCCCTGCCCGTCATTAAATAGTATTGAACATAGGAGAGGAAGTGTGCTGGGTCATTATATGCTAAGTTTCTATGCCTTAGTATAATCCAGATGCACTGCCATGAATTACTTTCTTTCTAACTGTTTATATTTATCTGCACATTTTTTAATATTTATTTTCATGACCCCAAAAGATTATAAATCCTATCAAAACAATTAAGGCATATTCACAGCCAGCGACCAGAGCTTAAAGAAAAAAAGGTTTACACTACTTTCTTTTATGCAAAAGATTCAAATGGTTCTTCAGACGATTGAGCTCCTGCTTGTTGTTTGTGTTGTAAACACGACATTTCGGCCAATCAAACCTGCTTTATAAGGGACACTCCCTTTTTAAAATAAAAACTTCTGTTTACCCCATCTCACTCGGATTTTACACCTGAAGAAGGCCAAACATTGTGTTAACAACACAAACAACAAGGAGGTCAACTGTCCGAAGAACCAGTTGAATATTAATGACCTTTCTCAAAACTATAGAAAATATCTATGCAAAAGATGTTTTTCGATTGAGAGATATTTTTTTATAAAATTTTGAGAAGGAATCCTGGAATTTCTTTCCTCTCAATCGAAAAGAATTCCTTGTATCCACCCTAAAATTTTACCAATTCTTCCTTAGCTAATGGCCAACCATTCGACAACATGTCGTTGAAATTCATTGAGAACTTTTGGAGATATTGTGGGGACAAAATTGATTTTAGACCAAAGTGATGTAGATGAAACTGATATTTGCTAAAGTGATGTAGACGAAAGTACTGTAACCCGTTCTAACTATAAACAATTAAAATAAACAATAATGCAATATTTACCATTAATCATTACTTTTAATTGGCTAAAAGAAATACTTGAAAGTGGCAGCTATAGTAACTTGGCAATATCTTCCTTAACATGTTCAGTGCCAAAGGATATTAATTAAGATATTCACTACTTTCTCTGTTAAACGCCCACCCCACCCAAAAAAAAACATTGGCACTGAAGGTGTTAAGTATTCTCCAGTCATGAACCTTATTAACTAATTTGCTTTCGGATGAAGCTATACATTCAAAGGTTTGCTTTTGAAGTCTGCTTTTAATCAATCATCTGGGATTTGCAGATAGCTAGCTTTGGTAGGCAGAACATAGCTTAATTTTATTGATCCTGTAAGGAAAAGTTTCAATATTGTATATGCTGAACTATAAGACGAATGGTTTACAAGGATATTTGGAGGACTACCGCTCACTGCCACTCATCCAATCCCCATAGCTGTCCTTATCAACCTTCAGTAAATGGCCCCTTAGTCATCATAACAGCGCATTGAACACAATGTAAGGTAAAAGATCCCATCTCTTAAGAAACAACTCCCAATGAAGTATGGAAACCGGTGACGAAGACCCGGTTTCTGTTGAATGCATCAGCTTAGTGATCCTTGCAAGTTTCAAGTCTGGTCGAGACCAGGACTTTATTCCTGCAAGTTTTTATGACCACCCCCTTGGCAGGAAGCATGTCCACCGAAAGGATTCCTCCACCCTAATCACACAACTTAAAGCTACTCAATTAGCTGCTGAGTGCACAGGGAAATTTGTCCTAATGAAGAATTTTCCACACTATTCAATCATACCGGGTATCGAACCCTTGACCTTCTGCATGTGAGGCAGATGTGCTAACCATTACACCATCCGAGCAGACTACACAGTGTAGTATTTGCATTTTTTTTAAATTTTAAATTAACTGACCATCTTATATACGAGCATATACAGGAAACATTCTTACAGTCCAAATAAGATGTAAAGCTTTCTTATGTAGCTTTCAGCTTTAAAAGGCTTTGCAAATTCTTGTAATCTAATTACAGTTTGTAGTAAAAGTAAAAGAATCCAGTTAATTTCTCTGTTCTTTTATCCTCAGCACACATTTACAAAACTTTTTTTCCTAATTTGATTATATGTTATTTACATAAGAATCTAAGGTAACTTGCAGGTTCAGATTTTAGTTACATGGAATTTGTGTATTTATTCTTTTCTTGATAGAAATTGAGTTTTACCAGGTATTTCTAATGACCAGGAATTACTTTGTTTGGAAGAAAACAAATTCTTGACACATTTTGATTTACTTGGGTTTTTTGTTTTTTTTTAAAACTGTTCAGATACTAATTTGATTGTCAGTTTGAGCGTTCTTTGTATCTTTTAATTTTCTTTTTTTGTGTGTGTGCATTTCATCTTGTTTTCTTTGCTGATTAAAGAATAGAAGTTTTTGTTTTTCAAGGTTTTCTGTTTTTGTAATTGCTTCCTGCTCTGAAATAAGTAAATCTGAAAAAAAAAAAGATAGTTTCAACCTCCATTTTGATATTCTAATAAACAAGATTTTAGCATAATTTTTCTTTTTCTTACTGCAGTTTGCCTCCTGTTTTTTTTTTGTTTTGTTTTGTTTGTTCAGGTTTTTTTAGAGGTTGGGGAGTTTGTGCCAGGATGCCAAGTTCTTGTTTATTTTTATTTTTTTAAACTTTTGCTTCTGAGCATGTATGTGTGTGTTTTGTAGAGTTAATTTTTTTTTTATTTTCTACTGGTTTTTCCACATCCATAATAACATACGACTCCATCAGCTCACCACATCTCTTGTGTATTCTTTCTGCCATATTTACATGGATTAGAGAACCATGCAAACAAACCAAAATTGGTTCATATTCATTTGCATTATTTATTTTAATCTCCTACAAGCTGGACCTGGGAAAATTCCACGAGTGTTGACAACTAAGATATCATTACTTTCGCATATATATTTCTTCAATTAACCCTTTATAGGGAACCCCTAAAAATATTTTAGATATCAAAACAACCTTTTTGTAGGTTAAACTAGACCTAATTACAAGATATTTTCAGTTGCAAGTTTTCTGAATTTCTTTTTGTTTATGGGGGCAAAAGCCTCTATGATGATGTGATCATATATTTTTGAGTTAGCCATAGAACTACAATTACGGAAGTTTCCTTCATCCACAGTTAATTGTCTATGGGGGCAAAACACCTTCTGATGAAGTGATCATATATGGTGCCTCACCCAAAAAGTGACCAAAAATGGAAAATATAAAAAAATTTAAAATTGAGGTAGAAAGTTAAATAAAACATAGAATTAAAGAATAACATTCAATAAAATAAATAGATACAAAAAATTGATATTGACAAAAAGAATAACAACTCCAGGTTGATTTTAAAATTTTATTGTGCTGGCCAAAAAACGGCTAATTTAATGGGGTGTGGTATGCTTCAAAACAGTTTGTCTTTGTTCAAGCGCAAGTGTACTTTGCAAAGCTTGCAGACCACATTGGTGCAGATTATGTTGTCTTTGTGGCTACAATATTTGCATGTGGCTGATGAGTTTTCAGGTGATATATATATAGTCACTTGAAGGGTTAAAGGTTTAAAGTATATAATTTTGTTAGAGTAATTTATGTATCTGTATTAATTATAATAACATGCAAAGGCAAATGAAACTAATATATCTGTTAATATTATTATTGATTAGTTTTGCTATCTGTATATTCTTGTGGTCTGCTTCTACTATAACTTAATGTTCAGGCTTCAGATGTGTGAGGGAGGAGTAATGAATGAATGACAGTTATAAAGGTTGAGTCCCAAGCATAAGCACCCTCTTCCATTCTTACTCTTGTTCATTACATTTCTAGGTTGGGTAGTAAGGGGTAAGAGAAAGGATGAAAGATATGAGGAGACTTTAAATTTTATTGCTGTAAAATACTATGCTTTAGTTCCTGTGGACAGCAATTGACTCCTTGCCTTCCATACCCATTTTGTAAGCAGTGAAACATCAAAAGGGGAAAGGAGTATTAAAACTTAAGAACATGTAAAAATAAATAAATCAACAAGTTTTATTGGTGTGACAAGACACCAGTGATAAATAATAACCAGAAAGCGTAACGGTCGTACATAATATATAATATTCTCTCTTTTCTTTCTTACTTACTTTTTCTACCTCTCTCTCCACTTTACATGCAGCAAAAAAGACTGCTATTAAATTTGTCATTACATTCTCTCTAACAAGGAGGTCTGTGTTTGCCTTTTTGTCTATCTGTATGTAACCAGCATATCTCCAATAATAATTAGAACATTTTATTTTAGTGTCAAAATAAAGTATACAATTTGTATATACAAGCACACATCATAACAATCATATTTACACAATGTCTAGGGCTTTAAACCTTTGTGGTGGTGTAATAAACATCATAATTCTTCTTAAAATCATTTGCATCTATTGATAGCACTATATATTCCAGTAATCTATTCCAAAGTCCTACCACTCTATTGCTAAAAAAGAATTTTCTGATATTCAATCTACTTCTATTTGCTTCTACCGTATATGTGTGGCCTCTCAGTCCCTTGTACTCCCTTCTAGTAAAAAATACATCAGGGTTTACTACTTCTAAACCATGTATAATCTTAAACATTTCTATTAAGTCTCTCCGATCTCTCCTATTTTCTAACGAAGTTAACCCTAACACTTTTAGCCTATCCTCATAACTCATACTTTTTAATTCTGGTACTAACTTAGTTGCTCGTCTCTGGACTTTTTCTAAAAGAATTTTATCTCTCTCCAAGTACGGTGAATTGTTGGAATACTATGAAATATGGTGGACATATTCGGAAGGAAATAAATCTGATTGGTTTTTACATGAGGAATGTCTCAGCAAGTCACTATTTTCTTCAGACATCCATAACATGTAACTTTTAAGCAGTTATTTCTGCTCCCAGAAGGTTATTAAATGATATAGCAATTGGCTTCAATACTTAAGGATGTGTTGACAATCTGTTGACAAATTGTTTATATATACAATATAAAATATATTAAAGCATCTGAAAGATAATGTCAATGGAGGGATTGTTTGGGTTTGGAAGAGGTCTGCATGCCATTAAATTCTTTCTAGCATTGTTTTATTGGGTATACGATAGGCAGGGCCAGATTAACCTATACCAGGGCCCCTAGTCTATTAGCAATATGGGGCAGCCCATCTTGGACCCCCCCCCATCCTGTTTCATGTATAATTTTAAGTAAGTAATGCGATCTGTCAATCATGTGAATAAAGTGGATTGTTATGTGCTAATGTGTAATATATTCATTCAATTTTTTAAAGAGATATTTGTTAGGACCCTTTTATTTATTAAGTTTTAAGATATTAACAATATTTTAACAATTATAGTGAGCACTCAGACTTCACATCAGGGAATGTTCTTATTTTTACAGTTTTATTGTTTAATTCATTTTCTCTGTAGTAGTAGTGATAAATTTCTAAATTGCTATTTATTTTGGGACCCCATCAATGTTTTTGGCCCTATGCTGTAGCGTAGTTTGTGTATAGGCTAATCCGGTTATGGTCCTGTCAAAAATAAAATTTTTCTGGGCCCCTGTTAGCTACGAGCCCCTAGGGTTAAGCCTACTCAGCCGTATAGTATAATCCTGCCCTGATGATAGGCAACCATTTTAGCTAATAAATTTAGTAATAACAACAATAATTTTGACAAGTAAAATTAGAAAGCAATCAGAGCACATACCTCTGTCAATTCCATACACTAAGTAAAAACTGAATGAAAATCATATATAGCTATGTTGCAGGTGAGATAAATGTAAGTTTCGATTTTCTAATTTTCATAATATATGAATAAATAACTCTCAATCGAAAAATAATTCCTGGATCCAACCCAAAATTTACTTATTAGCCCATGGCCCACCCTTCCACAAAATATCATTGAAATTCATTGAGAACATTTGGAGATATTGAGTAGACATACATGAGTGAATACATGTACCTCTTCAAATTTCATTGGCAGAGGTCAACAAAGGAACTTTCTATCTATGTAACAAGATTAATATCTTGTGATGTATAAATTGTAAGTTATTAAAATTTACAACACTATGGAAACTGCAAAATTAAGTGGTATTGTGTTTGATTAGGATTTAAATACTTAATGTTTATGATTCTGTATGACCATCTTTTGCTTCTTCAATGAAATGAATTTCATTTTATATATAGAGAGAGACTCGTCTATGAAATATTAATTTTCCTACTGGTGGCATTTAAACTTATCTTGCATTCTATGATACCATCTTTGATTCTATTAACTCTACAATATCTATAGAGTTGAAAACCATTATTGAATGAATAATGCATACAAGTATGACCTGGTTAAGTTTTCAAACCCCACAAGTAGCTAATTCATTTGATATTTTGTTTGTTTATTTCAGAGTTATTTATAATTAGAATTATATATTTATTATATAATTATATATAATTCATTCTTCATTTATAATTAGGATCAAATTTGCTTCTTCTTGAACCATATGCGATTATCTTCAGATGTTTGATTAAAAGAATTTTTATGTAAACATATGTTGTTACATATATGCTTGTATATTAATTATGATGCAAAAATATGTTAAATTGACATATTTTATTAAGTTATGCACTAAGAAATTAGCTCACGAGTAATAGTTTATCCATCTCTGGAATATTTGGTGCATTGAGAAAATCCAGTAGATGGAAATTTAGTTTTTTTTTAATTGCAACCTTATTAAATTACTCTATTTGAAATGGTCAGATTTCTTTCAGCTTCTTAAATAACTGAAAAAACAAGATAGATTTTTGCATGGCAGTAAAAATAAATTACTATATTTGCCAGCATATTCAACTAGAAAGCATATCTACCAATGCCATTCACTAACTAAAATCAGTTTAAAATATTTTGATAATTATAAACCAGACAACAACTTTAATGACTAAAATAAGCGTAAATATTACACTCACTACGTGCACATAGTATTCTGTTATGGTTTATTTTTCATTTTTCTTATCCACAGATCCACAACTTATATATTAATCATTTGTTATTAATATTCTAAACACACCTTAAGTTATAGCTCTAAATATTTTTTTTAAAAACAACCGTATAACCCTCAATATTT
>VCCN01004625.1:1079947-1090656 GCA_006491835.1 Architeuthis dux | reverse complement strand
GTTTGTGTCCAGCCGTGTTTACGCTTGTTCTTTGAAAATTCTGACTTTTTCGTGGTCGCTGCCAAACAAAAGACAAGAGAAGTAACTTATTCATTGATCACCCCTTTTTTTTTCCAATTTTATTTATTGATCACCCCCAACAAGACATGCTACCAAAAAAAAACGTTTGTCGCATGATGGTTTCTATGGAGTGACTAACCAAACCTGTTTGTTTATGTTTTCCTCTGCAGGAGTTCAAAAGATGATGAAGACACATGTCCAATCTGCCTTCTTGAGATGTTAGAAGGAGAGAGTCTAGTTCGCTGTTTGAATGGTTGCCAAAATCGGTTGCATCATCACTGCATAAGTGTCTGTAAGTTGACTGACTTCATTTTTGATTCCACACGCACCTCCTCTTTCCAAACTATGAATATTTCTATCCTTCTCCACTCCACCTACTTATTTCAAAAGCTATCTTCTCATCTCAGAGAGAAAATACGTTGAATCTGCCTACTACCAAGCATCTCACATCTACAATAATGATACATAAAGTAGAGCATTCCTGCAAAAGCCTTTTCATGAAGCGAAGAAGCAATTATCATTAATTTATAGGGGAAAAATGTTTGAGCATTCCTGACCCACAAAAAATTGGTATGTTAGGCTGAGTCATCGGAGCTTGGGTGGTGGGAGGTATAGGACACTGGGGTGTAGGAGAGAGAGAGAGGAAGAGGAGACACACAGCCTCTATAATGGTTTGCTGCAAAACAAACTGAGCTTTTCATTTTCTTTTTTTTTTATAAAAGTGAAAAAGTTGTGTGAAGCGAACTTTCAAAAAGTGGACAATACCTGTATGATAAGGTGAAGGTGGGGATGAATGGGATATCTGTTTGCCATTTTATTCCACCCACCCTCATTTTCCAATAATTAATCACTGCTACCCACAACACTGGTTTATTGCTGGGTTTAGGTTATTCATGTGTCCTGATATTTATATGTATCTAAGTATCCAGACTTCACTCAGCCCTAACTGTTCAAAATAGAAACTTTTGCACACACACACACCCCTCAATGAAAATTGCTCGCCTAAATAAGTTTTTAGAGGTGTAATGATGAAATACACTCAAGTCATGTGTTCGCTTGCTACGAAGGAGGGAGGATACAGAGGGGTGACGTTTTGGGGAATATTATTGGAACGTACCCAAAACGCCATATCAGGTTCTCGGGGCTAGAACATAGGTCAAACAGCCGACTGAGGGGACAAAGAAAATGTGTTTGACCAATCAGCTCCGCTTAGTTTTTAGGATGTTGATTCAAATCGTGCTGCAGTTAAGGAGTTGGACAGCAACGGGAAAACAACTGTGTTCCACTCCTCCTGACGGAGAGAGTGGGAGGATAGAAACCAGTACGACCTGGATTTGAACTGCTATCATCACCCTGTTATATAGGCCGGGGAAAATTCGCTGGGTTCAGGAAAGAAAGAAGACTGGAACTCTGTGTTTATAAAAATATCATATATATTTTTATTCAGTTACATGCACTAAGGGTGAAATGCGCAGAGTCGGAGAGAGATGACGAGAGATGATGGAGGGCACACAGTCCGGGGCAAACAGGAAAAACTCTGTCTGAACTTCGTGCTTTCTCGGCTCAGCTCTGTCTGAACTTCGACCACACCGTCTGTTCCTTTTATGGCTTCGACACATCCACACATGGTATGTCATTTCCAGATTTTGTCATCCACGGATTCTGGGGGTCATGTCAACATCTTGTTTTACTTTGACAGTTTGTCGGGACACCTGCTGTGTTTGAGTCCAACTTCCTGCCGTTAGGCCCACGTTGAAACACCTGCAACTTCAGTCGATATCCTGTTTTCACTTTCACATCCATCCAGGTGTCAGTTAGTCCGGAAACACATATCATAACAACCCTACTGGTCACTCTCTCAGTAAAGCAACTAGGAACATAATTTAACAACTCGTTAGAATTTCAACAGAAACAGAATTCAATACCCTGATTGATCCACGAACCGGCCCTGCATCGAAGCTGTCAACGGAAATAAAACGAAACCATATTTTCCTTGAAATTTATGAATTTTGTCGTCTTTCTCTCTAGCCACATAGGAGGAGTGCTTTCTCCGTTATGGACCAAATGTGTTGTTTACCTCCACAGATAACTCTAATTATACTACAAGAGGTGGGGGTTCAATATGCAATGTAAATTTATGCTAAATTGGTCACTAGTTTGTGCCTGCTTGTTTTTTGAAAATTCAGACTTTTATTAGTGATCAACAAAAGGCGAGAGAAGTAACTTATTCATTGATCACCACTTTTTCCAACTTTTTAATTGATCACCTCCAACACAGCATATATGATTCATAATTTCCCTTTTTATTCTTTCAGGGTTTGAGGAGTGTCACAACCAAAGCCCCTTAATATGTCCTATATGTCGGACGAAGTGGAAAAGTAAAATCGAAGATGACAAGTAAGTTTGTGAATCTTTTGTTTGAAAGATTCAGAGTTGTTTTGTAACTGCTTGGAATCATTTAATATTTTTTGTCAATATTTAGTAGGGGAGAGCGGGGCTAGTAGTTACGATTTTACTATTTTCGCCTCCCTATGAAATACTACAAAAGGTAGCTTTAAATAAATTTCTGCTGTGAGCGGATCATTGGTTATTTACATAAACATCAAACAGAAAAATTATTCATTGCTTCATAACAGAAATTATCGTTCAAGAAAACTGTATACAACTTGCCCCATATATAGGGCATGTTATTACATTACATGGGGTAAGTTGTTACTAATAAAAAAAATGACCTGGTAGGAGGAGGTAATGCGTGTAAACTACCTGAAATATCAAAACCTCTTGGAAAGCAAGTTGTTACAAGGTGTAACAACTAGCCGCGACCTACGGTGCAATACTAGCCCCAATGAGACCATTTATTAATTTAGGCCATAAAATCATTCTCTGAAAACAGTCTCCACACAAATGAAGCATAAAGACAGCCGTTTCAGATAACCAAGCAAGTTTTATTGAGCTGCTGTTTCTACAAGGTCTATAAAAATATTTGTAAAGGCCAGAATATTTACTCAAGGTGTCTAAAATCATTTTTTTGTTTG
Source organism: Architeuthis dux (assembly GCA_006491835.1). Lineage (NCBI taxonomy): Eukaryota > Metazoa > Mollusca > Cephalopoda > Oegopsida > Architeuthidae > Architeuthis > Architeuthis dux. The sequence goes on along the minus strand of VCCN01004625.1, from coordinate 1,087,561 downwards.
TTTAGTTTTGGAGAGCATTGTCTGACGTAGCTACCATCCTCTCACAATATGGAGGATGTTGATGCCTGTGCACAATGCAAAGCTGAGCGCTATCTGTCATCACTTATTGAAATTAAGGACAGTGTCTCAACTTGCCCCTGTATACAACTAGCCCCGCTCTCCCCTGATGATAATTCTGACTGCATTTGTCTAAGTGTTCTTAACAAGCAACAAGACTATTGTAGCTAATTGTAAATATTTTGCTGGTTGAGTATAAGATCTAATTGACATGCTTACCACAAAGTTTGGTAAATAATAAATCCCTATTTATTTTCCTAAATTAGCTCTTGACTATTTGAACTCGGGTCTTTAGTCTTACATTTGCAATGATTCTAACTGTTTCTTTTTTATTTTTAAATTGTTCATATTGTATAGTGAATCTAGTATTGGCCAAGGAGGTTCATCCTCTCCACTGATACCTGATGACCTGAGGCTTCCCTATGCTGAACCCATCCCTGCAGAACACAGAGACACAGCACGGCCTTGGATACAAGTAAGCCCTTCTGTACTATTACAATTTTAGTGTGACTGAACCCTTGCTGAACCAATTGTTAACCCATTAACTGTGACAGGTGGCAAAGACTGATAGTAACCCATCTATACATATAAAAGCCAAATATGCAAATGAGTGTTCGTTTGGTTGTCTGTAGTGTCTGCTAGCTGAGATCCTACAACTCATAATGGACTGGTCCACATGAGATTGTATAACAAATAATAGAATTAAAGGGTGGATATATGCTGTTCCCATATCAAAGATGTACACCAACCAAATTCAACAGACAACCTGTGTCTGTTAAATGCTCCACAACAATGTTGTTCGACTTCCTTTGATGTAACTGACACAGTGAAGAAGAGGGGTGGAAACAATTTCTGGCTAAAAACTCGCAAAAATGGCCAAATGCAATTATTCTCAGCACACTAAAGAAAGGAAGTCAAAATGGATCAAAATTTAAATATGGCCAAACCAAAAAGTTCATGGCAAAATGCTTTTTTAAAAGGCCAGATTTGTAAAATTTGGCCATCAACTTTATTTTGTAAGGAAATAAGTTATATTTTTAATAAAATAAGTTTCTTTCTATAACCTTTTTTCATACCGTACAATGTCAGTGGTGACCTTTCCTAAGTTAAAATTAGGACATTTGAATTAATAAAAAGAATTACCTAATAAAATCGCTTTTGGCTCCTTATTGTTGATCCATACAAAACCCATCATTTTTTACCGGTATATGCTAGTTGCAAGATTAAAGCCTTTATGCATTGCAAAATAATATATTGCAAGTTATTCATTGCAAGATAAAAACCCTGACTCACTGTTAGAACTAAATTGCAATGAATCACAATAAAACATAAATTTTATTAAGTTAGCCATAGAACTGCAATGACTGACATTTCTAACTGTGTGTCAACCCAAGACACACAATTTTAATTAACCAATGGGTGATCAATGAATAAGTTACTTTTCTCGCTTTTTGTTGGATCACTAAAGACTTTCAAAAATACAAGCGGGAACGTGACACAAACTAAGGGACCCATTTAGCATAAACTTAGATTGTAAATTGACACCCCCCCCCAAGCTATTTAACTATCTAGGTTTAAAACCTAAGGAATCTGTTGGATAATCTTTCTCTTACTAATATATACTTTGTGTTTTTCACATTATCAGAGATGATTTTCTTTTTTAAATACTAATTTCACATGTATCTTTTGAACGTTGCAGATTCTTGGAGAAGATCTAGTGTGTTGCTTATTTTCGAGAAACTGGTCTATACGAGAAGCAGCTCTGAAACACTTAAGTCGAGAAATGGTTTCTACTTTGTTACGCGGTGCGGGTGAAGGTCGTATGGGGGCATTAATCTCTTCATCCCAACAAAGTGCCACCCACCTCATGCTAGAATGTTGTTGCAGTGTCCTGGCGTTCATGTGTGCAGATCCTGTATACAAAGTTTTTATTTCATGTTTGGTGAGTATGCACTTCTCCATTGATCACAAATTAATTAAACATGACAATTTATAACACGGTCCATTCTTTACCCTCAATAGTTTATTGATACCCTCTCCGAGTTTTGGGTTTGTTTTTTTTTTTATTGGTGGGGGGTCCTGTAAACCAGTACAGGGTTGTTTGGGCACCAGAAATGATTTTCCTCATGGGTGTGTCAAGGGCAAGATAGCCTGATTGTGCCAGGACTGGATTAGCCTATATGCAAACTATGGCGTAGGGCCCAATACATTGAGGGGACCCACAAATAAACCTGCAATACCACTATTCCGTTGGGGAAAAAGATCAATCATAAATAAAATAATTACTTAATACATTTAGCACGTGAAGGTGAACATTCCAAAACCGATTCCATTCAAGAATGGCTCAGAAACGATTGAATGCTTTAGTTTTGATGTCAATTGAAAATGATGTCACCTCCTCACTGATGTTTGAAACCATCATTGAACGGTTTTCTCACAATAAATCCTGACAAGTCTTTATTTTAAATATTTGTACATATCTTATCATTATGCCTACGTTTCAATATAGATTTTCCTATCAATAAAGTGTTTTTACTATGTTTATGTTTCAATTTAAACTTACTGCTCAGATCTCATATAACTTTATTTATGGTTGGCCCCAAAATTATGAGTGGCATAGGGCTCACTGTGGTCTAAACCCGGCCCTAGATGGAGCCCATGCCTCTACAGGCTTGTTTTGGGATCAGAGTTCTCCATCTCGTTGACTGGTTGCCACCATCGCTAGAGAACCCAGTCTATTTACCCATAGCTGGAGGAAAGAAGAGACAGATTCATGCCTTTCCCATCAGAACAGAAATTCAAAACCACAGTAGGACTCAATAGGTTGACCTAACCTAATATTGCCCTGCTTGAGATACACATATTAGCCTCAGACGTTGTTTGAACACTGCCTGCCGATTCCATTCTCCATGTCATTAACTGTTCAGCCACTCTCCACCTCCACAGGTATCCACTCCAAAAACCTGAAACTGTAAAATTGAATTCTTTATCATTTCTTTTTCACTGTTCTATAACCAACTTCTCACCCACCCAGAACAGACATGTAACGTTTGCATAAACATTGAGTGAGGACAAGTACTGTTTGTTTGCAAATGTTCCACAAACAGTTGCAAACAGCCAAATGTTATACAAACAGTAACAGTGAGTAAGTAAACAGTTGCTTACGGCTTGTGTCCAAACATTTATTGTGTGTTTGTACATAAACAAAGCATGTACAGTTTAGTCACCCTCTCAAATCACAATGCAAACAACCCAAACATTATACAAACGGTTACAAATAGTAGATGAACGTTTGGCTGATGATTGCAAACGGTTGGTTCTGGGTGGGAGTTTCTTTTTAATTTGGGTGGATTCAGGTAGGTATAGATTTTGTATTATATAAGTAACAAATAGACTATTTTATTATTTATTTTTTATTATCAGATGTAATGCTGTAACCCAGTGTATTAATTTTGACTTTTATTTACCTTCATCTTAATTTCTTAGTTTGTTTTTATCACAATTGAACTCTGGCCATCACTCTACGACAGCAAGCAAACAGCATAGATTGGAAATTAAGAGTAAGCTCCTGTAATAAAAACAACTAAAAAATTAAGATGAAGGTAAATAGTAGTCAAAATACTAAGTTAAATAGTACTCAAAATACAATGGATAACAAAGGGACTGTTTTATTCACTATATATGTCTATAAAGATTTTGGGTAGTGATGTCCTACCATCATTTTAAAAATGTTATTTTTATAAAGATTCAGGAATAGAAAGAAAGGTAACAACAATATAGTTATTTACTAAGCTAATCTTAGTCTGGCACAAGGCCTCAGTAGTGAGGCATCCAGTAAGGATCAGTCATTATACTAGGGAATTGGTCTGCAAGATAAGCTTGCTAACCATCAAGTTGTGGTAGGTGCCTTAACATTCTTTATTATACTATACTATTATCATTTACTAATCTTAGCTTAGTCTGGCACAAGGCCACAGTAGTAGGGCACCTATTTAGGATTAAAGTCATTACACTGGCAAGTTGGTCTGTGAGATGAGCTTGCTATCACACTAGGCTAGATGCCCAAGATAACAGCAATATAGATCTCAAATAGCAGATATAATGAGACTTTTCAGACTGAATCCTTATCCATACATACAAAGGTGGCAAAAGAACGGATATGTTATTACTAACTAGTAAATGCCTGTTGCTTTGCTAACCGTATACCTAAAGCTATGTGCTGTGTCAGTATGTTTACACAGTTATTTGAAAGATTAACACAAGGTATTGTTAACTAAAATTCTTGATTTCATTTTGTGTAAAAAAACAAAATTGACACATCAGCAACAGTAGTAGTTATAGTTATCTTACCAGCAGCCAGCAAATGAAGACACATACACACACATCAGAACAGCCAATCTTGGGTTTGTGTGTTTGATTTGCCCCCTTCCTCTCTTTCTGTTTGTTGTCACAGACAGACAGACAGACAGACCTGTCACAAATTATATTATGGATGTATAGGAAAAATCTGGGAAAGAAAAATAGGGAAAAGGAATGAGAGAAACAAAGAATTAAGAATTCTTATGAATCCATTCAAAAACAGGTCTGGTTAGTCACTCAATAGAAACTGTCACATGACCAGCATCTTTTGGTAGCATGCCTTGTTTGGGGTGATCAATTAAAAAATTGCAAAAAGGGGTGATCAATGAATAAGTTACTTCTCTTGCCTTTTGTTGGGCATTGATCACTGAAAAAAGTCTGAACTTTCAAAAAACAAGCAGACACAAATTAAGGGATCAATTTAGCATAAACTTATATTGCAAATTGAACCCCCTTTTAAAAAGCTATTGGGGGGGGGCAAAAAACGAAAAACATTTTCCCTACTCCTTGAGGTGTGTGTGTGCACGCACGCGCAAAGTTTGAAGTTTCTACTATAAACGGTTAGGGCTGGCAAAGTCTGGATACATAGATACATCGGAACACATGAATAACCTAAACCCAGCAACAGTGATTAAACCGGTCTGTTGTGGCTAGCGCTGATTAATAGAATAAAAGAAATACTAGTAAAAAAATTAATAATAGTAAAGATCTTGTAGTTCTAAAATTCTAAATTCTTACTAATTTTTGTTGTTTGTATTCATGAAAACCGTTGGCAATTTGCTCAATGATATAGATATACATATATATGTGTATTTTTTATTTTTATCACTGCAGAAAACATTACGAGCCATGTTGTCTTACACACCATGTCGAGATGAACAGCAGAGGAACCGCCTTCAAATCATCCTTAAACCTGTCATTGAAGCAATTATCATTAAATGTACTGATGGTAACCGGTGAGTCATTTTTAAAAAGTTCAGCAATGGAAAAACACAATGAAAATAACCTGCTGCTTATGTAACCTGTGATATCACGAGTAGGATTTATTAAACAAATACATTAAAAGTTTCATTCTAATGATTGTATATTTATTGACATAGCAAATAAAAGGAAGTAAGCAGATGCCAAGATTTCCATAGTACAATTAGTGTCTGAACAGATATAGAATATATAATATTAACTCTTAAATTCATATTAAAAAATTCAAATCTTAAATTAAAGGGGAATAATCTTTGATCATCAGAGTTACTTCCCTTGCATTTTTAGGTAAATTTTTTATTTTTAAATTCAATTCACAAAAGAGTACCATTTTTAAAAAATTCTATACATTGAAAAGTTTCACTGTGTGTCAGAGCATTTTCAAACAGAGCCGGATTAGCCTATATGCAAACTATGCCATGGCGTAAGACCCAAGACATTGAGGGGGTCCACAAATAAATAGCAATATAGAATTAAAAAAAAAATAATGATTACTTAATATATTTAGCACTTGAATAAAAGTTTTTATTTTATAGGTAAAATACCCCCTTTTTTAGTTTATACTATGAGATGCCTTATTTTAGCATTTATAATTACTATCTTTATAATTTATTGCATATTACTTACATTGTCTGATTATATTTTCTTTTTTCTCTTTATATTACATTTTTAAAAATGTCTGCGTTACTTCAACAATTTCTCATTTATTCAAAATTAGAAATTTGGATTTATAGGAGTCTTCGTTTTCTTAAAAATCTGTGATATATATATTGTTGGGCCCATTGTGGTCTTAATCCGGCCCTGGTTTCAAGTGGTTCATGAATTTGAGTGTTAATAATTCAAAAAGATGATCTTTTAATACTCATCTGTTCTGCTAGAAAACCTATACAAAATAGTAACTTCAGAAGCATGCCTGTAAGTTACAATGGCTATATTTTGAACCACCTCACAGAAAAATGTTAATAGCCCACTCTTGTTGAATATTGATCTTTGTACAAGGTGAACAAAATTTACAGGGCTATGAAAATCACCACAGCAACATTTGCGCTTAGAAGTGGAATTTGATGATTTAACCAATGAATTTTTCAGCCTCTTAATAATTCCATGTTTGCATAATTTTCAGACGAACTAGTCAATTGTCTTTGTCTACGATGGTTGAGTTAACGAAGGGACAAGATGGAGAATTGGCAGTGGGACGAGAAATTGTGTCTCCCGGTAAGTCCTTCAATTTACACTTGTAACATCTTTGTCTTTAGTTTGTTGTAGCAGCAAGAAGTTTTGATATTACATAAAAACAAAGTGAACTAGGCCTCTTCAGTAACATCCATCTCCTTCTAAAATATCTTTGGAAGAAGTCAGTCAGTTAAATTTAGTACTTTAACTTATATTATTTAAATTACTTAACTTGTAGTGCTATCAACAGATGTAAATGATTTTAAGGAGAAGTATGATGTTTAATACACCACCATAAAAGTTTAAAGCCCTAGACATTGTGTAAATATGATTGTTATGATGTGTGCTTGTATATACAAATTATATACTTTTTTTCACACTAAAAGGTTTAAGGCCCTAGACATTGTGTAAATATGATTGTTATGATGTGTGCTTGTATATACAAATTGTATACTTTTTTTTCACACTAAAATAAATGTTATGTTATTGTACTTGAATGTGCTCCACATTTACAGTAGCTTACAGAAACTTTGAGATATGAGTAAAAAATCTAAAAAAAAAAGGTTAAAAAAACCTTTTGGTTATTGTAACCGTATTTAGATTTGGTAGGATATGATAGCAAAGAAATTCTCTATATTTAACTTACATGTTACAATGCTGTAGCTGTAGAAAAAGTAACAAACTAAAGTCACTAACTACTAATTGCAGCAATTACCATATTTGACAGCATATAAGACACCCTCTTCTTTTCCCCAAAAAAATGGCTCAAAGGATGAACATAACCTTCATTGTCCAGCCCCATATTGACCAGAACTTGAATAGGAGTTTAAAACAATGAGAGAAATGAGAAGAATTCAGAGAAATGTGTTTTTTTGTTGTTAATATTTATTCCCTGCTGAAACAAGGGGTCTTATATGCCATCAAATACTGTATATACCAACCTCAAAAGTTTAACTTTGGATCTTCTTGTCATTGAATGGTACAAATGGATCTATGGATAACCTTATACCAGAGTCATTTGTTTTGGAGTAGTGTAGAAAGCATTAT
>VCCN01004625.1:1051676-1065481 GCA_006491835.1 Architeuthis dux | reverse complement strand
ATATGGTAGAGGTAATTTGACAATGTGCAAATGAAAGATTGAAAAAAGTGTGTTGCATCTCAAACATATTTATTATCATAAATATGTTTGAGACATTTCCACATTGTCAAATTATCTCTACCATTCTGTCGGATTAACTTACATCCACATAACAAACATATATATATGGTTTGGAAGTGTTTAAATGCTACATGGATGCAACCATTTTTGATTATCTTGTCTTCCTTCTACTTTTGACCTTCTTTAAAACTTTGGACTATATTTTGAATGTAGATCATTTAATACTTTTGAAATGGAAATGTATTGCTGCATTCATTTTCCAGTTTACTATTGTATTTATAAAATGAAATTCAGTCAGGCTGAGTTGATAAACAAAACTAAAAATAAAAAGAATGCATTTGTCTGGCCATTTTATATCATTAACATGTACAAAAATAGCTGTTGTGAAAATTACTTTTTAAAAGTTTCTTTATTATATCACATTATAAACATTCATATTCAGCAGTTTCCATGTTTGTTTTATTTTTGCATTTGATTTCTGTAGGTTCTCCGAGGAGAGAGCTATGGTCGAGGTTGTGATGTCTGGAGTGTTGGCTGTGCAATGATTGAGATGACAACGACTAAACCTCCTTGGAATGCCAATGACATATCAAACCATTTGGCACTCATTTTCAGGGTAACTTTGTTTTCATTATTTAAACCACATTTTACATTTCTTGTCTCTATGAGAACGTGCAATAATATCTCTCTCTTTCTAAGTCGATTAGAGGCAACAAAAGGACAACTCTATTGACTAAATATTCTCCACCACATTCACATTTTCTACTACACTCTATACCACATTAGCATTTTCTACCACATTCTCTACCACATTAACAATTTCTACCACATTCTCCACCACATTAACAATTTCTACCACATTCTCCACCACATTAACAATTTCTACCACATTCTCCACCACATTAACAATTTCTACCACATTCTCCACCACATTAACAATTTCTACCACATTCTCTACCACATTAACATTTTCTACCATATTCTCCACCACATTAACAATTTCTACCACATTCTCCACACATATGAAAAAAATCATTTGATATATTAATATTTCCCTTTATAATGCCCCAATAATACACACACACAATGTATGTATACATATATATTCTCACCGTTACAGAATATCCTTCTACAATATTTGGTTACCTGACTGATTCCATGCTTTAAATTGTTTCTTCCAGATTGCCTCCTCGGTAAGGCCACCTCCAATACCTGAAAGTCTAACGCCAGGTGTACGGGATGTGATGCTGCGCTGTCTGGAAGTGAAGTCTGAAGACCGGCCTGCGGCAAAAGAGCTCCTTACACATCCTGTTTTCATCCAACATCTCACCCGGTGACATTAAATCCATGCCCTAGCAATGACCTCCATTCCAACAACCCACCCATCCTTCCCCTGCTATTACTACTGCTTGCTGGACATGCTGTACCTCAGTCACAACTGCACTGGACAATGGACAGTTAGGTCTCCTACTAGTCCTCTGTCCACTGCGTACACGATGTGAATGACAAAAGAAACAAAAACGTTTTTTATATAAAATATCAACTCTTGATGATAGGCAATGATTTCCTAACAGTTTTCAATAATTAAATGCATAACTGTATGTGTCTGTGTGCATAATTGCACACACACACATATGTATATAAAATACATACATACACACACACACATATTTATCATCTTTGTTCTATGTATGTTGTCGTTCAGGGGGAAAAGTTGTTTAGCAACAATTGTTTCAAATTTATGCACTGCTGATTTCTAGGAAGGGTTTTGGTGGAAAAAAAATATTTATATAGATTCTAAAAAATATATAATTTTGTACATTTTTATATGATTTACACAAAAAAAAAAAAAAGAAATCAGAAATTAATATTTTACATAAAAACAAAAAACAAAAAAATAAGAATTGGTGGAAAAGAAGTGTGATTGTTTTTTTTTTGTTTTTTTTAATTAACCTTAGAAAAATACATTAAGAAAAAGAATTTTTGTCTGAATTTCGGAGATGAGGAATTATTATTATTATTATTATACACGGATTTACTCTGAATAGTGTCCTCATCTTGGTTGTTGTAGTCATAATGTTTCAGCTGTTGTACCTGCTAGCCTTCTTCGGGTGTCTGTCATAGGTGGTAACCTTCTGGGAATTTTGAGCCAAAGAACTGGTTAAGTGTATCTAGTAACCTGCCCGGCAGTCGTGAGTTCAATCCCTGGATCGGATAGTGCTAAAAAGGCATATACTCTGATTCAGTGGAAGAGGCAGACAAACGACATTGCAAGGACAAATTAACTAGAAAGAATTAACATAATTAATGTAATGTTATGTTTATGAACATACAGTTATGAATTTGAACTTTAGCATCAACAGCAGAATGTGAGCAATCTACCCTCATGGATTGAATAAAGGGTTTGGTTCAAAATTCTAATAAGTTTACCAACTACAATAGATACCAAAGGCCGGAGGGTACAATGGCCAAAACCTTGTGATTAAAACAACTAGGATGAGGACACTAGTCCAAGTAAATCATTGTATGATAAAGAAAAAGAAGTCCAAGAGAAAAATATGTCTTGTTTCTAGATCTTTCTCTTTTCTTCTTTCGTGGCTTCTTGAAATCTCCTATTTGCCTTATCAAAGGAGGTTCATTTATTTTTCTATGATACTTTAAAGAAAGTATTTATTTTTACCCTCCTATCAAGCTGAGATCAGTCATGTTTCGTCTTTTTCTTTTACTGAATACAAAGAGGGCATTTTTATTTTTCTAACAATCAAATATGCAATTGAATTGATTGTGGTCTACAAGTGCCTTCTCCAATAAACGGAAAGATCATCTCTTCTCTTGATCAGCATTTCATGTTAAAACTTCTGTTGGTAATGCATTTTTTATCAATACACTTACTGATAAGTCTTCTTGATTCTATTATAATTTGTACAGCTGTTGTGGATATACATATATATATATTATTTGCAAGGTTTCTAAGGTCCTGAAAACGGTTTTTGCTTTAAGATTTCAGAAAGAATATTTATTTTGAAAAGTGAATTCTATCTCTGGAATTTCCTTTTCAGTTATAATTAGAATATGAATGGTTTTATGGGATCCTTTTAATCTATTGTAAATATTCAAGCCTTATTTTGTGTGTGTCTGTATTTTAAATTACAATTAATTAATAATATTAAGGAGAAAATCTGGTAATTTATTTTTTCTTGTTGACTCCTTGTGGAACATAGGGCCGCAACCTCTCTGCTGCATTTTCAGTAGCAATTAGGTTTTTACAGGGCGGCGTTGCTAGCCCCACGCACGCCTAACCCTCTTCATTTACCCGGGCTTGGGACCAGCTATTGCGACTACCAAGCTGTAGGTCTTTTCTGTCGGTTTGGCTACCTTACAGAGCTAAAGGGCTCCAACTGCTCTGCTATTTTACCCATAGCTAGAGGGGGGATTTATGTCTTTCCCAACGGCATTAGTGCAAAGTGAACGTGAACAGTCTTGGCCAAAACTCGAATTCAGTCCGCCTATTCTGTTTTTTGTGCCAGTAACCATTACGCTACTCTGCACATCCATAAATCTGGTATGGGAACTTGATTAAATTATTTGGTATGAATGAATGGCTTGGCTTCGCGAACATAGATTTTGGGAGGGTTTTCCACGACTATAGGACCTTAGACGAAATTATTTTGCATAATCCACACACCTGCATAAAACTTAATAGTTTTTCAAGACAGAATATGTTGATACATAAATCACAAAAGCAAAAACTGAAGTCTATCATGAATATTTCTAAAAATTACTGCTCGATTTTTTTTCTGTCCAATTCGCACAAGTTTTGATTTCATCTGCTGAAAATCTTTTTACCCTTGAAATCCTGAACAAAGCAATTTTAATCTCCACCATAATCTGTCATTAATAAATATAAACGATTTTTTTTTTTTTTTTTTTTTTTTTTTTTTTTTTTTTTTTTTTTTTAATTTTTTTTTTCTTTACTGTTTGGTCATTGCTACTCATTAAGAGAAGATATTTATTTTTAAAAATAATTTTGGAATTTAAAAAAAATACAAAAAAAAACAGTGATTTTATTTGAATTTTTTTTCTTCTTTTTGTGGAAATTTCACTGCTGGATTTTTAATCAGTGACATTTTGAAAAAGAAAAAAAAAAGGTTTAACAAAAAACGAAATGAACTGAAAAATTGACGGATGAATGAAATGAAAAGAAAAGAAAATACCATTTGTTGGGAACAAAAGTATGAATGCAAACTCATCAGCCATCATTCCAAAAGTAGTTGCAAAAAAAACACTTTTTTTATGTATATAGAGATTTATATATATATATTTATTTTGTGTTGTAAATGACTGAGTGATCAAGTGGGGGGGAGAGTAGAATATGGAAGGAAAAAGAATTTAAAATGAAAATCCTGAAGTAAAACGCAGGAAAAATGCCCAAAATACGAAACGCGTGATTATCTTTCTTATTTATTTTTATTAGCTGAAATATTGTAGACAATTATTATTATTAATTTTTTCACTACTGTTTTCCTTGATTTCATTTTTTTTTTGTTTTATACCAGAACCTAACTCAGGCCGCGGATCTACGGCTTTGATTAAACAGCACGAATCGGAAATAAAGGATGAGCTCTTGGTGAGACTCAAACTCATGTCACTCACCAAGAGCTTATTCTTTATTTCTGGTCCGTGCTGTTTGTTTACTCCCTGACGTAGATCGATCGCCTGAGTTAAGTTGTGATATAAAACGACTAAAAACTTAAGATGAAGAAAAATCCTAGTAAAAAAAAAATTGATAATAAAAAAAAATCACGCGAGGCAAGCAAACGTTCCTTCTTCTCCTCCTCCTCTTCTTCTTCCCCGCTACAAATCACCTCACCTCATCCGCATCACATCACCGATCACGTTTTCTTGATGAGAAAATAAAACTGATTTTTAATCAAAGAGAAAAACAAAAACGTCTTGACTCTCCCTTGACTTGCTTGAGACATTTTTTAAACAAGAAAAAAAAAGGACATTATGGTTTTTGTTTCAAAATTCCCACTTTACACACATCATGTTCACCTTAAACAAGCATTGTAATCTAATTTGTATGTACTTACCTATGTATATATATGTTGGTATGTGTGCGTGTGTATGTGTATTTTAATGTGTGTGTTGTATATTTAATGTGAGTGTATGTGTGTGTTGTATATTTAATGTGAGTGTATGTGTGTGTTGTATATTTAATGTGAGTGTATGGGTTCCTGTAAAGGTAGCTTCACCTATTTTCTCCCTTGGCCCATCAGACACGTGACCTCCTTGACCCTTCTCCTGCAATCATTTTCCTGTGTCATGTAATAATGCAGGTATTGTTTTTTCATTGTTGTTTCTGCTGCTAACTACTGCTGTTGTGTCTTGCAGAATAAGAGGGGTTTTTTTCTATCTTTCTTTTTTTTTTAAACCTGTTATGGCCTTCTCCTAGATCCCACCATCTCCCATTAAAGCTGGATGTTTTTTTTTATTCTTAAAGAAAGGTCTTTAATTTCGAAATTTTTTAAATTACTGAATTTAAAAAGATTTTTTATAGACTTTACATAAAAAAACTTAGAAAAACAAAAAGAATTCTGAGCACATAAACATGGAAATTCTGTAAAAGACATTAAAATTAGCTTATTTCATTTATTTCGATCAAGTGAAATTGATATGTATGTTTATATTTTTTATAAAAAAATTGAGTATGGTATCATTAAAGAAGCATTTACTGTAAAAAATACTGGCATTCAATATTCGGAAAACTAAATTATTTTTTATATAAACTCTTTGACATATCACAACAGTGGTTTGTCAATGTTTCACAATGAGTGGCTACTGACTTAATTCTAAAATCAAGGATTTATTCCTGAGATTATGATTAATAAGCCTCACCTACCTGGCATTGAAGACCAACCTAGAGACCGACAATCTATTTCTATATCATTGAACCAGTTACAAACTTCTTTTAATTGGTTCATTAAAATACAAACAACTTATAAGTAGTAAGGAAAAAAAACAGTGAAATTGAAAGCAAATTAGTCAAGTGAAATTCATATGTTTAGATCTCCAGCCATTGGACAAACCAACATGGCTACAACAATATTACTTTATTGAATTGGTCTGCTTCTGTTTAAAAACAAAAAATCTGGTTATAGATTCCAGTTCAGCCACTTTAAATTATTAAAGCTATCAAGTTTTATCGTGATACCTCTATTTTGAATTGGAATTCACTTCAAGTTGACAATTTATTTTATTAAAATGGGTTTTTTAAAAAGTTAACTTCTATGTATAATATTTTTTCAAGCAATCTGCTCTTATTTCTTTAACAGTTATTATACTATCTTCAGGTAAACGAATAACTTAAGTACAGTGTTAAAAAGGAAAAAGTTAACAGCTTAAAGCCTTCAAAGTCTACACAAAAATAAAAACGGTTAATAATGGTCTATTGTCTTACAAATATTGCACAGAGCTGATGGAAGATTTGATAAGGTTAATAAATTATATATGTATATGGATGTATGTGTGTATAATATAAATTAATATATATACACACATACACATTTATGCATACATGGTCAATGTTTACGCATTTAGATGTGTGCTTCAACTAAGTGTTATTAAACACTTCTGTTAATTTGATAAAGAAATGTGGATTATTATTTAATAACTTTTTATAATGTCCAAACTCAATGGAATTTATTAAAGAAATTAATTTAAAGGGGTTGGCAATGGCAGAAGCCATTATCCACTTCTTAAAATTTCTGAACTCTTTCACCCTTCTGCTATGAAATTTGACCAAACTCTGGAAATCTAAATAAACTACTGGTCAGTGTTCAACTCATTGAATATTTAATTTATTTTCATTATTAATGAAGTATTGTAACACAATATTTTTATTATTAATTCTGACTAGTTTTATTAGCCATAGAACTGCAATGACGGAAATTCCTGTCAACCGCAGTTAATGGTCCAAAAGCAAAGATAAAATCCTTCGACTGTCCTTGGAAATCAACTTTTTCAAATCCAGGAAAATGCAAAAAAAAGAAAATGATCCCCACGAATTTTCTTTTTCACCACTTTGGTTTTCTTAAGATTCATAACCCTTACCACACTTGTGGCCTTATACCAGACTAGTTTTTTTAAACAAGTGTCTTCATTTTTATCAAAGGGAAATAACTCTGGGCGCCCCATGACCCAGTACAAATATTTATAAAATAATTATATTCAAAAGTTTGGACATTTCTTATCAAATTCTATTCAAAGTTTTTTGCACGCTCTATAACTTTATGCTTAGGAATATTGGTCATGATAAATATATACTCCTATTTAGTATATGTATGTATATTCGTATGTATGATAAAAGGAATTGACGTATACCTTCTAACTTACCTAAGTATGTATGTCTATATACAAATAGCAATAATGGTTCTATTGTTTCTTTTGAATTGTTTTGCATTAATATTGGTATTGCAAAGTGAATTTTAAAAAGACGGAACAAAGCCAGCATTCTGACCATGTCTTCACATAACTACTCTCTGGATTTGAATTCTCTTGAATATTTAATTCCTGGTATAGATGGACAGATCTTCCAGATCCAAGTGTATGTGAAGAGGTGGGAAAGTAATATTAAAAACACAAAATCGTTTCTGGGATGTCCAGTAGATTTTGCAATTCCAAAAGCAGTGATGGTGGTGGTGGTGGTGGTAGTAGTAGTAACGTTTGAATCAAGTCAGGTAATGTACCATGTATGCCAGGCTATAAGATGAATGGTGTACAAAGATATTTGGAGGACTACCGCTCATTAGAACTCATCCAAGCTCCATAATTGTCCTGGTAATCCTTGCTTATTCAGTACTAAAATCGCCTAGTTATCCCCCTTGATTTCTAAAAATAGCTAGATTTTTTTAATTTCCAGTTATCTTTATAGCTTAAAATGTTAAGTACGCTCGGAAATTCATACAAAGGCTCCAAAAAGTATAATTATACAACATATTGATCAGATATTTATACAATAAGGAAAAATAAAAGCCATTAAATTGTTTTTGTTTTTTTTACCATTATTTAAGCAACATATTGATCAGATATCAAGTCTATTTAACATTTTTAGCTATAAAGTTAGCTGGAAATGAAAAAATGAACAAAAATCTAGCCATCAAGAGATGTAACTTTTGGCAATCTTTATGCTAGGCGATTTTAGTACCGAATAAGCAAGGATTACCATTGTCCTTATCAAGCTTTGGTAAGTCATAATACTAGTGCATTGAATGCTGTAATATTTGCATTTTTTTTAATAATTTTTATGTCCTTCTTATATACTGGCATATATGGTAATCTGTATCAGGGAAATGTATGTACTCACTACTCCATCTTGCACTGTGAGGATAAATTTATTTTTTTGTAAATGGGTGACAATAATCTCAAACAATCAGCTATAGAGGATTATTATCACTGTTTATATTCAAGAAGATTAGCCTGTATCTTCCATTGGTTTTGTAGTAGTTATCTCCCTTTGAGCCAGATTAAATGAAATTTTCTATTGCCTTCATTTCAGTGACGTAAAAGACTAAAAGATTCATATTGAGTTCAAGCTATTGAAATGGTTCTCAACTTAATCATAGAATTATCTATATACTGGGTGTCCCATAAGTAACGTCCAATGTGTCCCCAAATTAACACCAGTTCTATCTAAGGGAAACAACTACTTAATTGCTTTTAATAATAATTTAATAGTTGCATCCCTTGGAACTGGCATTAATTTTGGGACAAATCGGGAGTTACTTCTGTGACACTTTATATTTAAATACTTTTTAAAAATCTGTATCATTATCACTTGATTGAAGAATTTGAGTAGATCAAAAATAAGCGAAATTCATAATTAAACAAAATACTAATTTGATTCTATCCATGTATAAATCTTATGTTATACTTTGATTCTTTCAGACCAATTTCTTTGTCTTTGTTGTCTTCATCACATATCGGTCAAAATGTTGATAAAGACAAGGAAACTGGTTCAAAAGAATCAATGTTAACTAGTGCAGTTTGTACCTCGACTAATCCAGGATTCTGTGGTCCGGCAACTCCCATGATCCAACACTTTTTGAATCTGCCATTAGAGTTCTTCAATTTGGTTTCAAAGCGTGGTTTGAACCATAATTTAGTGGTTTATAAACCACTAAATTAAACTGAATGTGTAAAAACCGAACTGCATTTTGAAACAGAATCAAAGAATTCTAAATTTGACAGCTTTCAATTTTTATTTTCACATAAAATAAGACATATATTGATTAATTTTTTTCTGAATCTTATAAATTATTTTAATGCAACCCATAAAAAGTGTAAGCAAACACAAATAGTTTTCATTTATTAAAATATAATTTATATTTATATTGTATGAATTATATTAAAAATATATTGTTCTATTTTCCACACCATTAGAAAAATCGTTAAAAATCGATAAACTGCTGAAATTTATTACATAGTTTTATGAAGAAAATAATTTCTGTTTTCCGGCATTTTCTGTGATCTGGCAATTGCCAGATCCCAAGTTTGCCAGAATAAAGAGGTATAACTGTCACAACAACTTGTCTCTGAAATTCAGACATAAATCTTATAATGAAAACATTAAATCTCTTATGTCGAATAAATATAGCTTCAATAAGTTTCAAATAGCTTAATTCATAAGTTAAAATTATTCAAATTTATATTTATGATTTTATTTATTCAGATTGTCTTGTCTTTTGAATATATTAAGATATCAATCTTTATTGGATGAAGTATTGTAACATACCACTTTTTATTAAATTTTACTAGTTTTTACCTACATCTTAAAAACAACTAAGATGAAGATAAAAACTAGTCAAATTTAATAAAAAGTGGTATATTAAAATATATTTTTAAAAGATTTTTTTTCTCTAAGCTCAGAATTCTTTTGTAGATAGATAATTTCTTGCTTAATTTTTCCTTTCCTTCTCCCTCTTGTATTTTCCTAATGTTTTCTCTCTATTATTCACAAAATTATTGATTGATACAAGAAACCCAGACTTCCTCTCTCCAAAGTGTGTCAGTATATTGAAAAGTGTCTTAAACCATCTCACTCACCTTTTTAAGTAAACTTTGGGCCTTTATTTTCTATGAAACTGCCTTACCTAGAACAACTTTTGGTACTTCGTTATCTGTATGTAGGGTCAACAAAATTATATAGATGGTTCACTGTGAAGTTATGAAAAGCTTCTGCTTTCAATTTCTCAGTGGAGTAAACCTGCCAACAATCAGAATAGATGGTGGATCCTTCAGCAACATACCAAGAGCATTAAGAAGCATTTCTGCAGTTTGATAGCAATAAATAGCAGTGAGAGATACAAATATGGATATGGATATGTTGGTTAGAAAGAGAGTGAGTTTGAGAGTGAGAGCAAGATAAAGAGATAGATAAATATTAAGGGACGGTTGATAGATACATTGATCGATCCGAACAGTCTGCTGCTGACTGGGAAGCTGAGATAGTTATGGCCCACACACACACACTCTTCTCCCTCAGTGTTCATGGCACTCCAGTGATGTGGCATTTTCTCAAAATATCCGACCATGAGACGGAGCCTAGTGAGAAATGGATTCATGCACAAAGTGAAAATACACAACCTCAACTGTAATTTGAACTCGGTTCTCCGTTACACCACATGCAAGTCCCTCCCCCAATTGCAGCCACGATAAGTATCTCTATAGATACAGCCTGAGATAAATGCAGTGTATTATAGACAAAAGGAACAAAGATGGATAGGATCTGTCTGAGAGAGATAAATAGATAAGAACAGAATGCTATGGATAGATACGATCAGATTGAGATCAATCGATCGATAGATAGATATAAACAGTCTGAGATAGATAAATAGACAAGGAAAGAATTCTATAGATAGATACACTCAAAGATAGATTGAGCGATCCGAACAGTCTGCTGCTGACTGGGCAGCTGAGATAGTTATGGCCCACACACACACACTTCTCCCTCAGTGTTCATGGCACTCCAGTGATGAGGCATTTTCTCAAAATATCTGACCATGAGACGGAGCCTAATGAGAAATGGATTCATGCACAAAGTGAAAATACACAACCTCAACTTGAATTCAGCAGAACGGATAAGGGGATCTTACCATTGAGCCTTGTTCTTCTATTTTTTGCATGTTAACTCTTCTGGCTGCTATCATTACTGCAGAAATGTTTCTTAATTCTATTAAGGGGTACGTCAAAGGATCCACTGGATATTCAGATTGTTGGTGGCGTAGAATGCAATAGGTTTTTATCACTTCACAATGAACCATAAAAAAATTAATATTTTCTGAAATCTGGCATATTTGCAGTATGAGTCCAGGTAAAAAAAAACTGACCATACAATCACTTCTTACTGGTGCCTTAAAAGTCAAGTCTTCATCAAATCAAATGCCTTTCTATCTCTTCATATTTATATTTTTATAGACGACATTAAAATGATGTAGCCATTGTTTTTAATGTAAATAGGTCGAGGCAGTTGTAGTTATCTCTTAAACCTGAATGGCGATGAAGACAAAAATGCCTTGATCGGTTTGTCGAAAGAACTGTCTTGCTAGCTATACATTTATTTTCCTCTACTTTGATATCCATTTCCATTGCAATAAGAAATGGTCCATGGTGCTACATGACTCACATAAATATCAATGTGTCAGAAAAATCATTTTCTCCTTCATATTGTTTTTTCCTTTAACTACTGATTGTCCATATTTGAGGATGAATTGCAATCTCTTTCTCTGTTTACCCTCATATTCCTGTCTCTTTTTTAACTTTTCTCTCTCGTGCCTTCTTTTGTTACTGAGATGGTCCCCTTCATTGTATTGACATTTTTATGGTGTTGAGTAAGTCTGTCCAATTCAAGAATGTTCAAAACAAAACCAACTTGATATTTCTTGCTGATATCATCCCTCAGACTGATAACCTCATCTTTGTTGGTTATTTTTCCTTCTTAAGTATAACATCTCAATTGGCTTGGTCTCCAACCATCTTCAGGTGCCACAGTTAGCAACAAAGAACCAGTCTGCTTTCAAACTATCACGTCAAGTTGCCAATACCATTCGTACCTCCTTGCATTGAATATCAAATTGTCTTATTTAATGCAACCATAAACTATTTACCTATTTATTGACAGATTTTTTTTCTTTCTCTGATGAAACAAAAACCCTGGAAAATTTCTATTCACCAATTGGGAGCACAACTTTCTGGCCTCCATGACAATAAATTACGTAGCAAAAGTACATTTTATTCGGATCAGTGTACAGATTGTTTGCTATAATCTTGCAAAAGGCCTTTTTTGCATTTAATATTGACTTTCTTAATCTTTTTACTTTTGAAAATAAATCTTAAATAGCAACAGAGCAAAATTCAACCCAGCAGTGAAAAGTAACAATTAAATGACTAACCAATGCATTCAAAAGTTAGTGTTTGTAATGGAAGCCAACTTTCCAAACAAGATGTTTAGTCGAGTGGTTCTCGAAATTTATTGTATGATGGCACACCAACCTTTTACTCCATTAAAATATGAATATACATTAGTATATAAACTTTGAAGTAGTAATGACAGTGTACTGTAAGTAACTTTTGTTAAAATTAAATAAATTCGACGAAAACATTTCAATAGTCAATAACAAAACTTTTATATCAGTATGCTGATATACGTACTCATCATCTTTCCTTTCATGTGGCTAAAAAGGATGAGATCTCAAAAGTTCTAGTGATAAAACCACTGTCAGAAGTGAGTCATAATTCCTGTACTGGACACATTCTAGGCTCGAAATACATGTTTGTATATTTGGAAAAATGTACACGATACACTTGGGAGATAGTTGTGGCACACAGTTTGAGAACCACTCTAATCACTATGAATAATTTGAAAGTATTAACCATTACCAATTTTTGACTAGTACTTTCTTTCATTTTAATTTTGGTTACTTTTCATTCCGATCCACACTGTAGACTGACAGCGTGAGTAGCGACCAGAATTGAGACGAAAGTACTAGGCAATGATTGGCATTGGTTAACAGTGCTTTAACTAATAAAAAAATAATAATAAAATCAGTATATTACTACTAATTGGAAAGTAGTCTGTTTCTTTAGTATCAGTAAAATATTCAAATTTTATTTATTAATAGCTTTTTAATTTTAATGATCAATCAGCTTTTGTTTTCAAATTTAAAAAGCAAAGAATATCATTTAATTATTTGAAAAGGCTTTTTGCAAGGTAACATTCAAGTATTGACTTTCAATCTCTTAATTACTGTAAACATTTCCAAATAGTATTTTTTAAAGCTAGTTTTAATTTAATATTTGTTTTACATGGAGTATTACAATGGCAAAAAATAATTAACTAGAGTATAAATTGTACAAATAAAAGGTACTACAAATTTGTTATTATTAAGACATATTCTAAAGTACTAAAACAGTCTATTTTAATGACAAATCATTTAAGTTTTGAGGAAGAGGAAAACAAAAAAAACAGTGGGAGACAAAACAATGAAAACTTGACCAATCATTTATATAATATTACCTGTCCCATAAGTTGTTACATTTTTATATACATTCATCTATGCAAATGTAACTACTATTATGGGACAGGTAGTATTGGTTATGTGACAAATCTTTCAAATTTGGAGGAATCTCTATGCAAATGAATTTTATACACTGGCTTTTAACTTTTTTTACTTCTCCAAAATTTGAAC
>VCCN01004625.1:1025152-1035719 GCA_006491835.1 Architeuthis dux | reverse complement strand
TTTGATTAATGCCAAAAACTATTGTGCTTTTTTAATCCTTTCAAGACAGATTTCTGACTTCTGGGATATATATGTCCCATAGGTCTCTTTTAGAAGACTACAGGGACATACGTGCAAATTAGGTTTTCCTGCCTTTTAAAACCACAGACAATAAAGTCACAGCATGAAATTAGTTCAAATTACCGAACAGGAAAGATATGTAGGCAAAGTGATCTGCTAATTCTGTGTTAAATGTCTATTGGGACAAATATATCCTATCATGATTTTGGTTATTCAAAATATGGAAAATTGATTTAATAGAATAGTTTTCTTTAACCATTAAATGTAAACTAACAAGATAGAGACGAGACAAATTGTTAACAATTCAGGCATTAAAGCAGCCTAAAAGGGGAATCTTGAAAAGGTTAGGGAAAAAAAAAAAGTGGCTAAAATCCATCTGTACCATCAATAAGGAATCATACAGTTAAAACGATTGACGATTAAGAGCATTGAAGATAAAGATTTGGTAAAAAAGGTATTTCCTTCAATTTGAAATGAAGAGAAAAGTCTTTAAGAGAGGGAATAGGCCATCCCAGGACAAATCAACATCCAAAAATTCGAAAAGGACACCATCACCTCTTTGATATTGCTGGAATTTGACATAGATACTGGATTTCAAAAAAGATTCATTGAAGATAATTCACCAAGTGTTCATCTGTATTAGTAAAACTCAACGGACAGAGCTATGGCCACCAAATATTCTGTGGTTACTAAAGGGACCCTGGAGGAGGTTTTTAGAAAGTTAATCTTTGAAAATACCAATTGTTTTTTGTAAAATAGTGTCCAAGATGCAACCTCAAATATTCATCCTACATAATAAAAAAAAAATTAAAAAATTAAAAAAAAAAAAATGGCACTTTCAGAATCCACAATTCATTCCACATACTTGTATATAGCTACAACCAACAGGAAAAAAGTTATGGCAATTTGAAAAGTGCAAGGTCAACACTTGACCTCGGTTTTGGCTCAAAATCTACCCCTATGCCAAGTTTCACCAAAATCGAAAAGGTGATGCCCATCGGGTGATTCCAGAACAAATCGCCCAAATATGGTAGACGCTGGACTACGAGATGAATGGTTTACAAGAGTACTTGGAGAAAAACTGCTCACTGCAACTCAACAGTCCATATTGAGCTTTGGTAGGCAGCCGTTAGTCAATCAGTGCATGGGACAGTGTATTGGACAGTAATATTTGCATAGTTTTTTCCTCTCATTTTAATTAAATGCTTGTCTTGTATACCGGCATATGGTAAGAACGGAAGAGAGAAAGCTTTCACACTTAACCTTGTCAGCACTTCATGCACGATTAACAAGATTTTATTGATGTGCACATAAAAGCCAAGAGCTAAGTAGACAGAACACACAAATTCTGATGAATACACTTAATGTTCAGTGAAGTCAATACACATAACAGGATTCACACAATTATTTCATGCATTTGCACAAATGCTTATTAGGCTTGCCTAAGTACATTATTTGTTCACTCACTATCTTGCTTAACCAGAGTACAGAACTAAGAACAAACACTAAATGAAGTCATAAATACTATAGAAAGCAGTAAAAAAAAAAAAATCTTATAAATGGACAGTCATTTTTTTTGTCTCACTGTTGATAACCATGGAATCTTCCGTTTAGGTAACAACTTTGCTGATAAAAATATTTATCCACTATTTTAAACAATGGAATCTTCCACGGGAACATGTCAAGTAGTTTCGGTCATAAACAACTTGATAATATCCGTTTGTGTGATGTTCTAAAATTCTAAAATAATAAAATCCTGTTATATCTGGTTTAGAAGAAAATTAAATTAAGTTGTAAGGAGTGTACTCATTTATGGGCGACACTTTGATTAGAGTTTTTTTTTATTTTTTAGAAAAACTAAAAAACACGTTCTAGTGGAAGAGTCCATTGTTTAAAATAGTGGATAAAAGATTATTATCAGCAAAGTTGTTACCTAAGTGGAAGAGTCCATCGTTATGGACAGAAACTGTCCATTATATAGATTTTTCTTACTGCTTTCTATAGTATTTAGGACTTCATTTAATGCTTGTTTTTGGTCCTGTATCAATCAATTTCTTTTTCATGGGGCATTAACTTGTACATTATATAATAGAAATAAAAAAAAGATTATGTGTTATACTGCTACAGATGTGTTGTTACCTGAAAATGCTGTGTCAAAGACAATTTAGGGTTAAATTGAAAAGATACAAAACAAAGCAAAAGGCAACATAACCTAAATAAAAGGTCAGCTCAAATGGGAAGAGTGGTGAAAGTTTAGAGAGTCAATGGAAGACTAAATTATAATTATGAGGATGCAGCCAAAGCCTAGTTGTACAAAACTTTATAAATCTGATTTTCACAGCACATTTACTATACTACTGCACTCTGACTGAAAATCAGTTGAATAGTTATGATAAAGGGGAGATAACTAAGAAAACTCCTGGATCCTCCCCCAAAATTTAATCAATCCTTCTGTAGCCCATTGCCTGCCCTTCCACAAAATGTCATTGAAATTCAGTGAAAACAGATATTGTAGACAGACACAAGTGAATACATACCACTCCCAACTTTATTAGCAGAGGTAATGAAAATAGCTGAATATCACTTTCATGTGCACAGAAGAAAGAGAAAGTTATGCAAGCATAAGTAAGCCGAGGCAAAGTTGACAAGCCCCACCAACATGAACTTTTAAGCCGAGTAGAAGCAAGATTACCTGGCATAATTAAGGTCTCTTAGTAGCAGGTATCATGATTAACACTGATAAAAAGTGACAAAGCAATACTTTAAAAAGGCAAATTTATAGTCACAGCCATGAACTGATAAATTCAAACAAGTTTGAACAAGAGAGCTTGAATTACAGAAAGATATTTTGAAAAAGAATCTAAAAGTTAAGTTCATTTTCATGGAGGGAAAACCAGGAGTTGTAACTTAGAGAATATGCAAGCAGTAAGCTAGTTCAGAAAACCTGATATCTCTGATCAGGTTATTAAACTAAAGTCTGTTTAGTCCTTACAAAACAAGCAGTTAAGGTCAAGAGCAATTATTTTTTCTCTAGAAAGGTCAACAACAACAAAAGTGATATTTTATTGCAAGTATTCAAACCAGTGATGGAAATATGGCGCTATGGCATATATCTACTTCTCAATTTCCATGTTTTGTGTATGTTCAAGGTCTACTAATGGAGGCCTTGCATACCTAGTTCCCAAAACCCATTTTCATCACTGGTTCTAACCTAGGGAAGATGGAAAAAGATTTGTAAAAGGGATTTTACAGAACAGGATTTATTCAAGAATAACTAGATTGATATTTAACCAGAGTTGTGGAGTGCAAGTCCGTAAAAATGTGCCGACTCCGACCATACATACTTGAATATAAGTATAAAATAAAAAACCCAAACCTAAAATCAGAAATCTGGCTTGTACTCAAGTCAATAAAATTAACGGTACATCACAATACTAACAATGAAATTAAAAGCCTGCGCACCATGAATTAGTCTAGGTACAATGGAAACAGTGCATCTGAAATGCCAAACTGACATCATAAGCACGTATTATTGTATACCTATGTATAGAAAGGTAGTTGAGCACATAGATTGGCTCCAAAAATTCATTTTACTTAAGAGTAATAAAAAGCAACTAAAGATTTATATAAAAAAAAAAAAATAAAAAAAAAAAATTTAAATAGTGTTACAATACTTCATCCAATAAGACATTAAAGATCACTATTAAAACTGTCTCATATTTTTTAAAAAAACAAAAAAACATGGCATCAATTAAAATTTTTTTTTTTTAAAGTTGCAATCAGCTTTTGTAAACCATGAAAAGCCGAAGTGGTTAAGGCAGCCAGGCTTGGACTAGAATCCCTCTGGCTAGAGGGTGTTGGGTGTTATATATACATATATAATGTATGTACATGTTAAATCAATAAACATGCCGAAGCAAGCTCCCATTCCATTCCCAGTAAACACGGACTGGAAGTGGGAATGGGGAAGGCCCAGTTCTTACCAGGCGAACAGCCCTGGCACACATGTTATTTTGTTCCGTCTTTTCTTAACACGGTTACGAATCAAACGCATTCTAATCTCACAGCTAGAACAGAAAGACTAACAAAACGAACAGAGGCACTAAACAAGAATATTACAGGTGCGAGTTAGATTCTCACCTTGGCCTTACTCTTTATTTCCTACCATGCTGTTTATCTGTTACTGTAGAATGATGGCCAAAGTCATAATAAAAAGCAACTAAAAATTAAGATGAAGGTACAAACTAGCCAAAATGTGTGCTCCGAACCAATACAGGAAATATATAATTAGTCTAATTTCAAATAGGAGTTGGAGGTCCCATAAATCGAGTCGGAGGTTTTGTGTACAGACACCACAGCCCTTAGGCTATTTTTTTTTGTTAATATTAAATGGCTGTATACTTTCCAAACAGACTTTGTATCTATACTAACTATAATAATACACAAAAGGCAAATGAAACTAATATCTTATCATTGATTACTTTTGTTTATTACTACTAGAACTTAACCCTTTATGGGGCAAGTGACTGTATATGATCACCTGAAGACCCATCAGCCACATGCAAATATTGTAGCGACAAAGACAACATAATCCGCACCAATGTGGTCGGCAAGCTTTGCAAAGTACACTTGTGCTTGAACAAAGACAGAAACTGTTTTGAGGCATACCGCACCCCATTAAATTAGCCTGTGTTTGGCCCACAAGAGATTTTTTTGTCAATATCAATTTTTTGTATCTATTCATTATATTGAATGTCTTTAATTCTATGATTTATTTAACTTTCTTTAATATTTTCCATTTTTGGTCGAGGCACCATATATGATCACATCGTCAGAGGGCCTTTTGCCCCCATAAATAAAACAAATCCAGAAAACTTGCAACTGAAAATATCTTGTAATTAGGTCTAGTCTAACATACAAAAAGGTTGCTTTGATATCTAAAATATTTTAGGGCTGCCCTATAAGCAGTTAAGGCTTCAGTCTTGTGAAGGAGGAGTAATGAATGAGTGAAGGTAGAGTTCCTTTTGCTCCCATTCAAGCATCAACACCCTCTTCCATTCTTACTCTTTTTCATTACATTTCAAAGGTGAAAAAAAAAGTGAGGAACTGGGTGTAGGTAAAGGAGAGTGGTGTTGTGGGGGGTACAGAGGGGCAACACTCAAGTACACACAAACAAGCAGAATAATATACAAGACGTTTAAGCATTGCCAAGTTAAATGGGAAACCTACTTGACAGGAAGGAAATTAAATGCAAGCCATAAATCATTTTAGTAAAAATAAGTAAAAAGCTCTTAACCAATAGAGAAGTTGCTAAGCAATACTGATTACTAAACCAGTTAGCAACAGCGTTGCCAATGAGGAACTGCCTGGATTTTGAGATGATCAATTTTCTTTCAAAGTTGGCCAAGTTGTTACAAAGTACTCATTAACTCAATCTGGAGAAAACCCAATTACACCTTTCATTGCAGTCAATAAAACAGTCAACCACAACAAGTACACAAAACAAAGATATGGTAGTTATAATGTATTTAGGGTGTGTAAATATAACTACGGGTGACTGCATAATCATGAATGGAAAGGAAAAAAAAAAAAAATTATAAATCCAAAATATTAATGGACAGTATAATAAACTGAAAAATAGTGACTAGTCATGGTTCAGTAAAACCCACTTCGACAAGGTGACTTTCAGTAAGATGAACGCCACCCATTACAAATTTAGTCTAAAGTCTATGAAATTAATTACACAGGGCTTACAAAATTTTATGACCTGACTTGTTTTCATTCGGATACCTGTTTTTAAACTATTCTTTGGTGCCAATTTTTAAAAAAAACATATCGGTTTTTGTCCATCAAGTTTTTCTATAGCATATCAGCATTTTTACTAAAAATTGGTAATTGTCATTATTTAAAGGCATTTTCACAAATTACATGTACGTACACTTAAAACAACAATATCAAACATGGCTTACATATAAATCATCTAATGGGTGTAAAATAATGTGTTTTAGATCACATTTGGAACAAACACTTTTGTAAAAAAATGCAATTAACATTCAAAATGCTATAGAAAAGGAAAAAAAAAAAAAAAAACCTGATGGACAAAAACCGATGAGATTTTTTAAATCAGCACCAAAAAATAGTTTAAAGACAGGTATCGGAATGAAAACAGTCAGGTCATAAAATTTTGTAGGCCTGGGTTATCAATGCTTCAAATTTGGAGATTTGTTCATTTGAAAGAATATCTGGCAGAATATAGTCCGTTAATATGGATCTATAAATTATTTTTAGAATCTAAAGTCATGATTTATGCAGTCACCCATAGGTATATTTACTAACAACTAGTTATTAGTTACCGATCTTTTAGTACAGTAGATTTTACCCTGGAGTGCACGCATGCCCAAGTGGTACATAAGGCAATTTTAGGGGATGCGAGAAGAGGGTGCTAAACAAACTTTCATTGCTGATGTATACAACTTTTGTTCTTTCTCCTTCATGTCTCCTAATGGTTTTATTGGTAACTAGCAGGGATACCCAGCATTGGTCTGGAGAAAAATAACTTTAAATATAACCAAACAGGTAAAATTGTGTTGATATATTTCTTACACAACATAGTAAATGAAAAAAAAAAAAAAAAAACCTCAAAAAATGATTATTTACACATGAATAAGTAGCTGTAAATGGAAGAAATATTCTGATGCACAAAAACAAATGTCATCCCTTTGTTTGACAGGACTTCTGGATACACAACGTTAGTGCTTCTCCCATTGGGTGCCAGTATGAAAACTGTCAGGAGGATCCAACCCTAGAACACCCAATATAGAGCTGTCCATGGGGAAAACATGCAGAAGTCGGGTAAAGACCAGCCATCTTTAGAGATTGTACTTGTGCCTTGTTACAATTTGTGTTTGAAAATGTTTATCAGCATTGCACAAATTATGAACACATTTTTTTTCAGCCCCTAAACTGAAAAAACAAAAAAAAAAAACAACTATTTTTATACAAAACTGACCTATGCTGGCCCCCAAGACCTTGGAGGTCAGCACCACCTATGTATCATTTTTTTTTCTTTCTTTAAAACCAATGTTTCAATTTACTTCCAGGAATAGAATTCTTTGATGGCAATATGGCTAAAAGGTATTTTAATCCAGAATTGACCTCTGCTGACTGCCAATAATCCTGTAAGTCGGCACCACCTATCCTATTTTTCTGCCCAGGTTAATCCCAGATACTAATTTACCTCAAAGAATGTAGTTGTTTGGCTGCAAAAAAAGTTATTTTAATCCCAAATTGACCTCTGGTGATCACTAATAAGCTTAGAGGTCAGCACCACCTATCCAATTGAATTTGTCCTTATCTGCTATACCATTTGTGGAGTAAACAGTTTTGTACTTCATAAACTCAATATTATACTATAAGTTGCTTTAGTTGACCAGAAATGACTTCAGGTTACCTTGAATTTTGCTGTGTAAAGATATACCCCTATGGCAAATTTCAGCATCCTAGGTGCAAAATTGTGGCCAACTGCAATCTCACATTGCCTATGACCTTCAGCATGGTGACCTTGAATGACATCCAAGATCAATATCACCAAGCCTGTTACCTTGGATGTGAGAATATGTACCCATATGCTAAAGTTCAGCATCCTTGATGCAAAATTGTGGTCAACAACTTGAAATATTAGCTAGAAATGACCTGAGGTCAACATTGCACATGACATTTACCCCTATGCCAAATTTTTGCCTAAAACTTGGAAAATTAGGTAGAAACAACTAGAAATTATCTCTGGTGACCTTTAATGATCTAGGGTCAACCTCACAGATTGTGACCTTCGCATTAGATGTATCCATATACTAAATTTCAGCGTCTTTGTGCAAAATTGTGGTCATTAACTTTGAAAAGTGGCTAGAAATTACCATGTTCAAACTCACATAGCATATGTCACAAATCGATTTTTAGTGAGTCTTCCTGCCAAATATATGGTCAATGGGCCTTGTAGTTTTAGTGTGAAAGAGGCACAGACAAACAGGACTCAAATATTAATATAGATCAGTGGTAGTCAAACTGTTTTCTTAAAAAACCAAGAGGTTTTTAATTTAACGTAACTGTTAAAAATAAGTATTTGAATAAGAGTCATGATGTGACCTCGGTAATTGACATGTTTAGTCAGTAGTCTACTTTTCTTCAATAAGCTTTGTTCTTACTTTTCCATTCGGGTTTATACACATTCAGATCATTCCATAAACAAGGCCAAAATCCACTAGTTACATATATGTGTAGAAATTTACATATGTAGAAAGGAAAGTTTGGTTTTTTTTTAAGGGTTCCCTAGAAAATTTAATTATTGGAAAGGGTTCCACAAGTTTGAAGACCATTAACAGATTTAAGGTTCTAGACCAAAGGGTGTGTCCGGTAACACTGACAAGATTTTTAAATAGTCAAAAATAAAAATTCTATAAGAAAATTTCAAAAAATCTAAAGTAAAGAAAGTCTTTAGATGTTTAGTGGAGTACTCGTGAATGTCTAGGCCAAATGGTGTACTGCAGCACAAGATTTTTAAAAATTAAAACTATTCCATTAAAAAAATATCTTTAAAAAAAATAAAAATTAGAGATGTCTAGCTAAGGTGGAGTATTCATGCGCATTTGAGGCCAAATGGTGCGTGTCCGGTAGCGCTGACAACGAGTGAAAAGGGAAGAATACCTTGCTTTCATGATTCTGTGTTGCCAAAGAACTTTTCTCACAATTTTTTTCCTGTTTTGGAGGGCCCTCAGCACCCTTTAATTGCTATTAAGATGGTTGATAAAATAAGAAATATTTTTAAGAAAATAAATGTTGAAGATTAAAATCAGGTGATTTATTATGTAATATATTTCCTAGATTTTATATAACTAGGAGAATCTAGATGTTTTTGACTCAATTTTAGATGAAAATCGGAAAATAAAGTTGGCAACAATGCTCCCATCAGTCTCGCACCGGCTCCCCTCGGCAATTACTCAACCCCCTTTTTTGGTGCAGGGTCGGGTGATCGTCGTACAAAGGACGAACAATGATAAAATTCTAATTTCGTAATTAATAAAAAGTCACGTAATTTGCCCTTAACTGAAAAGTCTAAAATACCAAATTACATTATTAAAATGTATAGTTTTGAAAGCGATTTGAGGATTAATTAATAACTTTATAACATTTTCAGCTACTAGTTATGTACCCCCACCCCTCAAATAAAACAAGCAGTGTGAGAAAAACAGATTATCTTTCTGGCGCCAATAAGCCTCGCAGTTTTGACCAGATTAACTTATTCTAGAAGTCATGAATTAGGAGAAAACAACTGAAATTTGTAAAGATACGACGACTGGGTGTCACAAGAGAGCAATCAAGTATCTATATCAAGTAATATCCAAGGAGGACAAAGAGCGGAGACGGGAAAACGATGTGACCTAAAAAATATGAATTAAAAATAGCTTTGTTATTCACTTAGTCGTGTGTACGATATTTTGAATTTGAAAAATAAGCCGACCGTTTGATTAAAAGTCATTTTTTTCTTCAAGAAATAAAACCCCCAGAGCAAAGTAGAAAAATAGGTAGTTTGTTTTCTACCGGCCGGCACGGAGAAAGTATTTCGCTTCTTGACGCATCAGCTTCAAGAAGGATGAATTTAATTAATGTTCGTTCGAGATTAAAAGAAGTTTCTAGAATATTAAAATATTTCTAAGCTATTCTGGTTCTCAGATATTAAGTATTTTTCTCGGAAGGGAAAAAAAAAAAAAAAAAAAAAAAAAAAAAACCTAGCAGGAAGCGATATAAAGTACTTTGACCCAACTTTACGTAGCTTCAAGTTAAATTTGAAATGAAAAAAAAAAGTCCGACTTTAAATCAGTGTCTGCAAAACGAAGTAAAATGCCAGCTAGAAGGAGAAAAAAAAATGTGTTATTTTCGAATGAATGAATAATGTAAGGAAGGATTTAGCGTGAAAACTCATTCGGTTGACGCGGACATATTGACAAATTTGAAATATATTGGCAGGAGTGGAGACCATAAAAATTCATCGAATGAACTTGAATAAAAAAAATCAATCTGAACTGAACATCTGCGTCATGTTAAGAGACTTCCCACCCCCCTCCAAGTCGAGGGGTGCATTAAGTTATTGGCCCCCACCCTCGGGTTTTTTATATCTATTCCCGCTTTATTTTGAGAGAGCCCTAAATTTTGATGCAAAAAAGAAAAAAAAAAAAGGGGAAGAGAAAAATAGGGTGTGAAAAAAAAAGAACAAAAAAAAATACAACCAAACCGAAACAGAACAAACACTATGGGAGAAAAATAAGACGTAGATAGATTAGGAAAAATTATTAAATTAACTTTAACAAACACGGAAAATACGGTCAGACTAAAGTTAGTTAATATCGTTTTCTTTTTTCACAGCAATTAATGAACAGAAAAATGAGGGAAAAAATTCACTTACACTTATTACGTCATAAATTGTTACTTAATTGCACGTTCTGATCAACAACCA
>VCCN01004625.1:928703-948244 GCA_006491835.1 Architeuthis dux | reverse complement strand
AGGTAGTCCAAGGGTGGAATAAGGATCTTAGGTAAAAATAAAAGTCCAGTCTAGAGATAGAGCTTTCGACTAGATAAATAGAAATGCAGAAAACCCTCACTAATAGACCCACAAATCAAAGACCTAGTAGCAAAAAAACAAGAACAGAGATCACATTGATGTGTATATCAATTACAATAGCAGAATTCTTCTTTTTTTTGCAATAAATTGGAATTTCAAATGTTTGTGTTCTAATTAATTTTGCTTGCTTTCTTTGAGTGACAAATACGCAGCAGCTGTACAATTATAAAATTAAACTAATTCTTAGTATAAAGCTGTCTAAGCAAAATAAAGTTATTATTTGAAATTATTCTTTGTTGCATTTTAATAAACGAAAGGGGGGAAATACTAGTATATCTTATTGACAAAAGTGGGGAATGACTCGAAAAGGTTGGGAACCACTGCTGTAGATCAAGAGTAAATATATAGATTTGCCATATATATATATATATATTTCTATAGAGGAACAGGCATAACTGTTTGATACTGATAAAAGAGTTGGCAAAAATTGTATTTTCTAATGAGCAGTGGAGATAACACAAGGGTGTATTCTGTCTAGTATCTTCATGGGAGACAGTGAATGAATAGCGTAAATAAAAAAAGTGAAGAGAAAAATGGTCTTACCATTCTAACAAAGTCATAAACTCTATTCTTGAAGTCGTTAGGTCGTAATAAGAGCAACTGGATAATAAGGCAGCAGACCTGTGCTTCATTGGCTTCAAGATTTCTTAACGCCTAGAAAAAGAATAAGAGGAAAATAAATGAAAAGAACCTTTTAAAAGTATGTACTGTATATACATTTTATGAAAAGTAACCCAGCAATTCAGGATTATGAGTATGCAAACAATTCTTTTTTATATAGAAGTGATACTAAAATAAGCATTAATTGGGTACCTATTGTAACATGAAAGATTATCAAGCTCATCTCATAAAGTTACTAGTGTAGTGATTTTGAGTGTCTAAGTGTCCCATACTTGTGGCCAGGGGCGTATTGGGACACCAGGCAACCAGCAAAATTCTGGTGGGCCGGTCGGTCTGTGGGCCTGTGCCACTGGGTGCCTAGTCAGTAGGCCAGTGGTTCTCAATCTGTGTGATGCAACTATCTCCCAAGTGTTCCACATGAATTTTTCCAAATACGCAAACATTTTGAGCCTAGAATGTGTCCAGTACGAGTATTGTGTCTGCCCCACTTCCACAACAGGGTTACTAATCTAGTGGTTTTATCACTAGATGTTGTAAGATCTCAACCTTTTTAGCGACAGGTCTAAGGAAAAAGGGGTGATGAGAACGTATATCAGTATGCTGATATGAAAGTTTTGCTCATTGACTACTGAAATGGTTTGTGTAATTCATTTTATTTTTACAGTTTTTGTGTTGCATAAATCAAATATATCTCTTAGTGTGCCATCATACAATAAAGTTTAAGAACCACTGCAGTACGCTGATAATCTCATTGGCCCCTCTAGTTTCAATACTTCTGTGCTACTGACAGGGCCAAATTTAACATTGATGGGGCCCAGTGCATAACATTTTTTAGGGGCCCTTCTATTTGTGTATTCAGCAATTATTTTCAAACAAATCAAAACGAAAATGAAATATTCATAAAACTTTGTGTTTAATTTAACACAAAGTCTTTTATGAATCAATAATCTATCTCTATGTAAGATAATGAAGTCTCAAACAAGTTTAGTTGAGACATTTTACTTTTTCTTTTTTTTTAACCCGCAAAAAATAAAAATATTGAAATATTTTAAAGACATATTTTTGGGGGCCCTAAAATCTTGTAGGAATAAACAGAATCATATTATAGATTATATCTCTTTTTACATTAAATCTACAAAAAATGCAACTACCTCAGTAAATCTTGCACTTTTATTCACTATGATCAATATTAACTATAATCTTTCATGGCCTGCGTGGGACAAATCTGTGAACAACTCAAAAATATGGAGTGTGCAGAAAATATTTTACTTTGAGACGATCATTGATTTTTCTATCTAAAGTTCAAGAAACAAAAGGTCAGTTACACACCACTTTGCCATAGAAACAGTGGCCCGAATTAATAAGTTGTATAAAAACAACTAAAATTAAGTTGAAGGTAAAAACTAGTCAAATTTAATAAAAGTGGTGTGTTACAATACTTTATCCAATAATAATACAAAAAGGTCAGTTACTTTTAACAAAAAGTCTATAATAAAAGAAATGATTCATTCGGTATATTGGTTTTACTTTATTATTTATTCATTATTATTTAATCCTATATCGGGCGTGGCATTACAAGTTGACAGTGCAGCATAATTTGTTCTTGCAAGCAGCTTTGGAGGTCACAAAACAAGATTTCTTTTTTTTACTTCTGCCAACAAAGATGGCTTCTTGTAACAATGAAGTTAAAAAAGAAATCTTTCATGTGTATCGAACCTTGAAGATGTTTGCTATATGATAATAACATTACTGCGAATAGCAACTAATAAAAAAACAAGTTTCAAGGCAACCGGGACGGGATATCTGAGAAAGTAGACAGTAATGATCTATGCCAGATTAAGTTTATATGATGATTGACAATGCCTCATCTAATTAAAAATAAAGTCAAGATAATATCGCAATTTATGCCTGAATTGATAAACGTACTTTTCTTCATTTCTCAGGTGCATTTTACTTAGACAAAATAGAACCACGTACATAAATGTTCAAAGGTGCACCTAGAAAGTTACGAAGATCGATATTGTTCAGATTCAACTTATTGAGAATTAACAATCTCTGCTTTAAACAAAAAAAACGACATCTCATATGTAACAACCTAATACAGTAATACCTCAGAGCTCTAGATACGTCCCTAAAAATGCAGCGGTAAATGAAAAACAAAGGTTGTGCACCATTTTTAACAGCGAGTGTGTAGAACTTTACAATTTACCATCGGGTAGCCGTTTTATAGCCAACCAAAATTTGAACACCTATAAGTAAGAATTACGCCCCATTTCATATAGCTTAAAAAATGTTCCTGTAATTATTCAAATTTCAAAATTTTCTTGGGGTCTTACTGTACCCCGAAACCCCAGCTGCATGGGCTAACTAGAGTCTTGTGACTTTGGTGAAAGAACAGGTGGCCCCTGTTTGGGGGGATCTTACCCCTCTGCAGGGGGCTGCAGTCAGCGTATTCTAGGTCCTAGCCGACAGGGCCGTCAAAATGTTTGAAAAGAAAAGACCTGGTGGCACTATCCATAGTAGTTTGTTGACTTATATTTAAAGTCTCACATTTCTAATGCTTTAGAGAAGTGATTTTGAAACTGCGATCTGTGGACCACTAGGGTTCTGTCAAATAATGCTTGGGGGCCCACAGCAGTGTTCCCTCTGAACCTGACACTGCCAATCTTGTGGCAGAGAAACAACATCATCCATCGCACAGCTATTAAAAAACATAATTATTGTACACAGACCTGCACCATATATTATAATTCAAATAAATGTAATCCATTTTAAACAAAAATGATTTTTAAAAAGGTCAAAAATTGCTTTTTATTGCAGTTCATTAATTAGTTTAAAAACTAAATGCTAAAAATAGGGGTCCATCAGAATATTTCCTTTATAGAAAGGGTCCTTGAATTTTCAAAGTTTCAAAACCACTGCTTTAGAATAATAATAGTAGCAAACAGACATTGCATTTTATTCTTACTTGTATATAGTGGAGTTGTTTGTATAATGCTAAAGAAAAAAGAAAAACCTAGCTTTGTAATTTATTAGAAAATAAATAATAAGTGAAAGACCCCCAATGAAGCTCATAACAGAAAGTTTTTAAAATATTTAAAGCCAAAAGAAAAAACAGAATAAATTGACATTTTATGCTTAATAAATATAAGCCAAAATGAAAATAATTAGAGAGACAATTGTCCAAATAACAGAAATAAGAGTCTTTTTACTTACAAGGCAGAGTACAACACGGTCAATGGTGACAATATTATACTTCCAGACCATGTCATTCAATACATCAACATACTGAAATAAAAATGAAATAAGCACATGAACAAATATTTTTCAGTCATTATTTTTAGGGTTTAAGTCTTATCTATATCATATTGTAGGTAATTTCTCTTTTTGTGATGAAATTTCCAATGATGTAACAATTCGTCTTGAAAACAGTTATAATAATAAAAAATACATTTTGAGGAACTGGAAAACTCAAATAACAAAAAACAGGGATGCTATTATGAACATTAAACCTTTTTCATAAGACAAAAGTGTAAAATGATTGAAATAATTGTGTGAAAAGTGTAAAACATACTCTAGTTAATGATGGGCCACTCGGGGAACTGGAAAATTCAAATACTAAGAAGTCAGCAAAGGTGCGCAAATGTGAGGATAGTGACCGAGGTCCAAGTCTTTCCAGGACTCTAGAAAAACACAGAAAGAAAAAAAAACAAAAAAACAATGAATAATTTTCTGATGAATCTATATGCATTATACAGTAAACAAGTAGCATTTTCTTTTGTTTTAATTTGAACAAAAAAAATTTAAAAAATAGTATTAGTTCTGTTCTTTTATCACTTTAAAATTGAAAACCACAGAGGGAACAAAAAAAAAAAAGGTTAGACTTGAGGAACATAAGAAAACCATATCCAAAAAGGAGGTAGGAAAGTCTGATATGGCAAACCATATATAGAGAAGGGTCCACATTACTGTCACTGGGATGAGGTTCAAATAATAAAGAACATATTTGGAGATTGAGAAAATACACACCTGTCTAACAGGTTATTGTAAGTCAGTGCAAAGTGGATTTCTTTGCTAAACAAGGAGGGAATTGGAGTACATCTGTGTTTAACATGGAATCACTTGTATTACACGGGTTGCTGAGAATGGTATTGTCTGTATGACATATTGCTGAGAGCCAAGCCAGTCAGTATATTAGCCACCATTTTTTCTGTTCTTCATCTATTTCTGTAAAAAAGAGACCCTTCTCTTTCCTTACAGATTGTACACCTAAAGAAAGCTGTAGAATGGATTGGCTGAAATGTAGTAACAACAACAAATGCAACACACAAATGAGTTCAATAGTCTGAATAGCTCTTGGAATGATAATCCAAATTGTAGACACTATGAATGTATTATTTTAAGATTGGGGATTATGCATGTTCAGTGTGTGCAAAAAGTATCTGATATATCTTTTTAAAAATTCATTTTAACATCCTTATACAACTTCAAAATTAACAGAATTTGGACCAAAGACTAAAAAATGCAAAAATCAAACAAATATTGAAAGAAGATTGAACATTAAAAAGTTATGTACAAAAATAAGAAATCTTTGGTCCAAATTCTGTCAACTTTGAAGGTGTATAAGTATGCTAAAATAAACGTTTTGAAATGTATTGGATATTTTTTGCACTCACTGTGAGAGAGAGAGAGACACAGAGGCCCTCAGGAAGGAAAGAGACAGACCGCCTAGGCTCGGGGTAGACACAAAGACTGTTCCCAACAGGGAAACTGGCCGTCAGCTCTCATTATCTCTCTCCCCCTCTTCATTCTCCGCTGCGACATGATGTATCTTCTCCAATAAAAATATATCCTCATATTTTTATAAACAAAAAATTAAACTAAAACTAAAAAAAAAAAAATAAAGCTTCATGTCTTCCTTTTTCTCCAATTTCAGGATTTTCCTCACATGGACCAAGAGGGCTATACAACATCTTTACTAAAAATTCAAAGTAATTACCAAGACAGTATAAATACACTACAAGGTTTAGAAAATAACATTCAAAATTGCATGATAAAAATATTAAAGCTGAGAATGTCACAACCTTGAATCAAAAAAATAAGTGCATAGCAATAATTTTTGAGCTGGAAAATATACAAAAACTTACTTATATGCAGTTGGAGAGATCCGGTTGTCGTCCAGTAAGTTTTTCCAGATAATGCTGAAAAGACAAACATTTTTTTTCAATTCTGACTCTATAGGAACATTATATGTGTCTATAAGTTATTGTTATAAAATCATATTGTGTAAGTATAGGATAGTAAATTAAATTTCATCTGTGCTTCTGGTAAATTCTAAGGCTTAAATCTTATCACTTAAAAAGTTTCATCTGTAGTTTTTAGAAACTTTCAACCAAAACTGTCACCAACGCTATCAATATAGGTTTCTTCAGTTTTCAAGTTGGGCTGGCTGGTTATGTATATATGTATCATGCATACAGGCTGCACAAATGGAGCTAGAGGGCTGAAAATTTAAGCATTTACTCCTTATGTCTAGAGAAAACATTTGTTTTTTGAAAATTCAGACTTCTTTTTAGTGATCACTGGCCAACAATAGGCAAGCAAAGTAACTTATTCATTAATCACCACCAACACAGCATGCTGCTAAAAGACGTCTTGTAACGGTTTCTATTGAGTGACTAACCAGACCTGTTCTTATTAGTAACTTCCTTACAAATATCTATTGTTCTTTCTGTCAGTAAAAAAAAAAAAATATATATATATATACAGGTTGACTCTGATTTGATGTAATATTTACTGTCATTATTTAAGCATGAAAAAAAAAAATCTCTTAATTCTGATCCGTGGTTATATTGCTATTTATATTTGATCAAGTATAATGTAACTTACCATAAAAACAGTGGAGGAGTCCCTTGCATAGAAAAATGTGCAATGATATCATTCTCATTAGCCATGCCTTGAAGAAAAAAGAAAAAAAAGGGAGAAAAAAATTAGGGAACAATTAAAATTTTAACTTCATAAAATACTAATTGATCAGTTAATTTTAATTTTCATGCAAAAAGATTTGTTATGCATGAATATTTACTAAACTTAGCTTAGTTTGACACAAGGTAACCAGTGTGGGCCACCCAGTGAGGATCTAACTCACTACAGTAGTAATGGTCTGTTTATTAACCACTATTCTGTGATGATACAACAAACTTCAATTGGGTATTAAAAAAACAGTTATGGTACAGCTGTTGTTATTTTTATGACAGAAATGCAGTTTTCACGTCAACAGAGGCTGAACAACTGTCTTGAGATTTATCCAAATTCTCTTTCTTACTTATTGGAGCCAACAAATGTGTACAAAATTGTTCATCAGAAAAAAGGAAATTATTAAAAAAAGAAGCACATCCATTAGACACATCTCCATTTTTATCTCACGGCTGAGAGGAAAGCAGATTTTCTAGAGAGGCTGGATTTGAATGTTTTATTACAAAAAGAAGTAAATAAAAGCATCAAAGCAGGATTGAAAGGAAGGTAAAAATCAAAGGCGGCCATTTTTAAGTTAAAATCAAAGGTGGCCATTTTGAGTAAGAAAAACCTGAGAAATTCAACAACTGAAAATTTCATTTCACACATACTTCTCCATTTTTTATATTCTGTGTCCACATTCTTTTGGAGAACAGGTTTGTCTTCTTTCGGGACATGTTTCTGGTTAAAGAATTCACTGATAGTAGCGGGAAAGCAGGTCAGAGTATGACTGGGCCAACCGTGTGGCGTGTGCTGCATAATTGAATTTAATATTTCCCAACACCAGTTTCCTGAAAGGCTCTCTGCACCTGAAGGAAGAAAAAATAAGTAAAAATAATATTCTCTGAATTTTACGATTTTATTACATGAAACAATGAATGTGTATGGGTGCATATGCATATCTTTGAGATAGCAAGACTAGATTCAATAGAATAGAGTGTATACTACTAAACTTTCCTGAATGAAAATAGACAAATGGGATTTTTTTAAAAGTAAAAACTGGTACTATAATCTTGAATTTTCCTAAAAGGCAGGCAATCTTCCAAAGCTTTGAGTTTTGCCTTAGGTCAAAACAAAATCAAATACACTAAGATGTGATACCTTTCACATATGGATTATTCTACTACCTTTTTATCATTTAATTAGAAACCGTTCACCAAAACTGTCAAAATAGGTTTCTTCAGTTTTCAAGTCGGTCTGGCTGGATGTATGTACCACACATATAGGACACACCAATGGAGCTAGGGGGCTGAAAATTTCAACATTTACTCCTTATTATGTCTAGAAAAAAAGTTTTTACCCCCCCCCCCCAATAATAGGTTTGTAGTGGGGTTCAATTTACAATGTAAGTTTATGCTAAATTGATCCATAGTTTGTGGCCGCTTGTTTTTGAAAATTTGAGAAAAAAAAGATGAGAGAAGTAACATTGTCACCCCCCCCTTTTTTAATTGATCAACATGGCATATTACCTAAAAATGTTGGTAATATGACGGTTTCTATTGAGTGACTAAGCAGACCTGTAATTTATAGCAAGTTACTGAAGCAAATATTTTCATACAAATTTGGTTGGTAAGTTAATTTTAATGAAAATCATTAAAATTAACTTACCAACCAAATTTGTATAAAAATATTGTTAATTCGTTTGTATTTTCAAAGAAAACTTTACATATTATTTTTATTTCTTCATTTCAGTCTGATAATTTCCATTTCTTTTATATCAATCTTTTACACATCAATTTTCAAAATAAATAAACTTTATCATCTTTTACAAACCTGTAAAGTAAAAAGAGCAATACATTTTTTGTCAAACTCCAAGACAAAGTCAGGAGGTGACTTTAGTTTCCTACCTTAACAAGAACAATAACAATAATCCTCACCAAAACTTGGGGTGTAAACTGATGCGTAAACTGATATGTAAAATCCCTGTTCCCCTAGCGTGATTTGAACTCACGACCTAGTGATTGCTAGGCTGGTGTCTTACTAACTGAGCTAAATTGACAAGTCTTAGATATTAAGGAAAATTTATCATATTTAATATATATACAATATAAAAGTTGTAGTAATCATCTTCAGTTGGAATAGAAATTGGAGTGGAGTTTGACCCTGCAGCAGCCAATCTTGTTAATTCTATTTTGATGGGAGTGGATGTAATGATACAAAGGCATATCATTATCCACAATACTATCCCTTAAAGATAGTATAAAAAAAAAAAAAAACTACACATTGTTGTAACTGTGATTTGTCGTCTTTTTTAAAAAATACATTCTCTTTGGTATATTTTTGTATCAATCATTTGATGAGAATTGTGCGAGTTAAGTATGATGAAGATAAACACTGATCACATGATCATCAGCAGGAAAATATGCTGAAAAGGTTGAGTAACAGTGTTGAATATTCATTTAAGTATTGATTAAAAAATACTAAAAGTGAAATATTGTAAGTGAGTAAGTAAAATATAATACAGTGTAAAAAGAAATTGAACTGACTACTAAAACATTAAGCTAAAAAAAAAAAAAAAAAAAAAAAAAAAAAAAGGAGAAGGGATTCAGATGAACTGCTTGTTGATTGGACAGGAATAAAACATTCCTGTCCAATCAACAAGCAATTCATCTGAATCCCTTCTCTTTTTTTAGAGCCAATCCGGTGTTATAAATAATCATGTTTACACCCCAAATAATCAGTTTACACCCAAAATTTTGGTGAGGATTATTGTTATTGTTCTTCTTTATCAGACTAAAATGAAAAAATAAAAATAATATGTACAGTTTTATTTGAAAATACAAACGAATTAACAATATTTTTATACAAATTTGGTTGGTAAGTTAATCTTTGGTTAGGAAAGGTCTATTCTGTTTTTGATTGGTTAGAAAAGATGACCAATGAAATTCAACTTCTTGTAAAGTTTGATCCTACTCTTGCACAGAATTTATGCTCAATCTAAAGACAGCATAATGTTGTCTGATGTCAGAATCAATAAACCCATAGATAAACATTCAAAAACCTGACTGGTTACATTACCTGTGATATGCATAGCCCGTGCAAGTGTAAGAACCAAAGCTCTGTTCAGTTCTTCAGAATCAACAGAGAGAAAATTGGGTCCTTTTGGTTCTTTGAAAACTTTGGAAAGTTGAGGCTGGATTTCATTACTACCCAAACCAGTGATCAATCGCAAAGCGGTGCTTTCAACACTGAAAAGAAAGATAAATTAAAACAAAAATTCAATGGATATGAAAAAAGATTACTTAATAAGCATCATCATCATAAAGTATTCCTTGATTAATTTTGGTACAAGACCAAGTTTCTCACCTGTTTGAGTTTACTCTCAATAGCTTTCAAGATAAACCTGCTATAACAATATACTACCATGAGATCATCATCATTAAATTTTATTTAGATATGTAGGTATTTAAAATATTTCGGGGAACCAAACGTATAGAATTTAGACAGTTCTTGGGGTCAGGCATAACATGCTAGCCTCCCTTTTAAAAACTGATTCTCAAAGCTTAAAGAGCTGTTGGAAAAAAAAAGGTCCATATGATTATTTTTTAAAAATATATAATTATTTAAATACTATAATATTTGTGAATTAAAAATGATGCCAATTCCAAACGTGCATGTATGGAAGGGACTGAACCTTATGGTGTGTGGAGCAGCCCTCCATAATTGCCATGTAACATAATTTTCCATCCATTGTACGAAACTACGACTTCAAAGTATTTTGGTTGCTTCTCTTCAGTGTTGACAATTTAGTTATTTTATATCTAAATTTAGATAATTCTAAAAGTAGTAGTCAGGGGAGATAATTTATTGAAACTATGAAGGAAGATCTATAATTATTTATTTTTATTAGATTTCTCAGAACCGCTGATCCAAAAAACTCCAAACTTGATACTGCACTTGTGTGTGACTAATATATGTGGCAAATGTCAACTTCATACAATGGCAGTTGTCAAGTAATCGCAGTACAGAGAGAGAGAGATTTCTTCAATTGTAGTTAGATAACAAGAAAACCTTATTTAAAATGAGAAAAACTGTGTGAAAGTAATATTTTATAAATAATCTTAAAATATGAGGTGAAAAAAAAAAAAAATCAAAATAGCAACAAAGAAGCAAAAAGTTTTGATTAGTCAATTACCATAAATGAAGCTGATTTTGATTCGTCTGGGGCACTGAAGCAAGTGAATGAAGGTGGCCCAGGAGTTGAACTCTGTAGTGCGGCTGGATGTGATGTAATCGATAGCTGAACATTTCAAGCAGTGTGTGCAGAATGCCCCAAGCTTGACTTGCAAAAACATTTGGTAACAATTGACCTGGAAACAAAACAAAAACAAGAGTCAGAACATGACAGTGTAATATTTAAAAAAAAAAAAAAAAAAAAAAAAGAAACAACTAACATTCCAAGGGAAATTATGAATCACTGCCACCCATATATTCTGGATTGGGGGAGATCAATTAAAAAGTTGGAAAAAAAAGGGGTGATCAATGAATAAGTTACTTCTCTCGCCTTTTGTTAGGCTGTGATCACTAAAAAAGATCTGAATTTTCAAAAAACAAGCAGGCACAAACTTGTGACCAATTTAGCATAAAACTTACATTGCATATTGGAACCCACTCTAAAAACCTATTTGGGGGGAATTTAAAAAAAAAAAAAAAAAAAAAAAAAAAAAAAGTTCCCTACTCATTGAGGGGAGTGTGTGTGCAAAATTTCAGGTTTCTACTATGAATGGTTAGGACTAGGCAAAGTCCAGATACATATAAATGTCCGAACACATGAATAACCTAAACCCAGCAATAAACCGGTGTTGTGGGTAGCAGTGATTAACTATGAATAGTACTTTTGGCACATCAACATTTACAGGGGTCAAATATCACCAAGCATTATTTCCTTTTTGTAATAAGATCATAACAGATCAACTGTATCAAATCAAGCATTTTTCCCAAACTTAAAGAAATTAACAAA
This sequence comes from Architeuthis dux, assembly GCA_006491835.1. Classification (NCBI taxonomy): domain Eukaryota; kingdom Metazoa; phylum Mollusca; class Cephalopoda; order Oegopsida; family Architeuthidae; genus Architeuthis; species Architeuthis dux. The sequence continues at coordinate 936,528 of VCCN01004625.1, read as the reverse complement.
AGCTCTGAAGGGTACAAAAATGAAGAATCAAAATTTAATTATTTAGCCATTTGCAATTATAGATCCCTGGATTTATGTATACTTCATTGAAACTTTTGTACTGCTACTTCATCATGTTTTGCCAACACAAGAGAGCACACACCTCTGCCAACATCATTGTCACTAAAAACTGAATGAAAATCAAGTTTATATATAGCTATAATGCAGGGGAGGCAATTGTGTAAGTTTCTATTTTTCATATTCGGACTATTGTCTTGATATATAAAACTATTTCTCGGAATCAAAAAAAAAAAAAAAAAAAAAAAAAAGAATTCCTGAATCCGCCTCAAAATTTAATAAATTCTTCTTTGGGAGAGTAGGCCATACTAGTAAAAAATTAATAATGGTTGTGTGTGCTTCATCTAATAATAATAAAGCTGAGGCTACAATACAGGGAGTATCACAGAAGTAACTCCCGATTTGTCCCAAAATTAATGAAAGTACAAAGGGAAGCAACTATTAAACTAGTATTAAAAGCAACTATTAAATTATTATTAAACTAGTATTAAAAGCAACTATTAAATTATTATTAAACTAGTATTAAAAGCAACTATTAAATTATTATTAAACTAGTATTAAAAGCAACTATTAAATTATTATTAAACTAGTATTAAAAGCAACTATTAAATTATTATTAAACTACTATTAGATAGAACTGGCATTCATTTTGGGACAAATTGGGTGTTACTTATGGGACATGCTGTACTCTTGCAAGACTGCTAAATGCAGCAGACAATTCATAATTTCCTGACTGATCAACTTTTATAAGGTTCATATAGCACACTTTTTTTCTTTTAGCAGTAAAATGGTATCAAAGTTGGTGAATAGTGACATGAATGCCAACAAGATTATACTTTTGTAACATTTTACAAACATGTAAACTATTTAAAATGTCTACGGGGTGGTCTTAGTGTAAATCAAAGTTTTGAAAGACATGAAGACTAAGAATATACTTACTTATGAAAGCTTTTATTCCAAGAGATTCAATCTCCATATACACTAGCAAACGACTGTACGTTTCAACAAGAGCAGGAGCCAATGCAATATTTGTTTTTTTCTTGGCCATCTGAATGACTTTAGTGACAATGCTGTGGATTAGACTGAAAGTAAAGAAAAGCAGGTCTGGTTAGTCAGTCAATAGAAACCGTCATGGAGGCAGCATTGCAGGGTGATCAATTATTGGTGTTAATCACTAGAAAGTCGGAATTTTCAAAAACAAAAAAAAACAAAAACTTTTCTTCTAGACATAATGTTATGATATCTAAAGGTTATCCTGGTGTCAAACACCTGTGCGGAAATGTAAGTGAACCTAGTCACCTTAGGAGATGGGTATATTGCATCAGTGTTGTAAACAGGAAATGGGGACCCGTGATTGACATCATGTAGACATTGGAGAAACCTATAAAGCAGACCCGAATAGAAAACTCGACAGCGGACAGAAATCTCAACACTCAAGGAAGAGACAGACATCAACGTAGCCAAAAGGCAGAAGACCGCTGTCCCTGTTGGGGACAGACTGGCGGTTCTCCTTATCATGTCTCTCCCACTCTTCACTCTCTGGCCGACAAAGATGTGTGTTGTGTAATAAAAATATGTCCAGATATTTTTACAAGCAAGTCTTCGAGTTTCCTTTCTATCCAAGTCCAGGACACCCCACTATACAACATTAATAAGGAGTAAATGTTTAAATTTTCAGCCCTCTAGCCCCATTTTCTTCTTTTCAAATAATATGAATAAATATTGTTAGTATTTATAAAATGACTACATGCACCAGCGTTCTTTTATATTTAAATCTCGAAAATATCCAGTATTTCCTTAGATTATCTCCCTTTAAGCAACAAAAATACCTCATCTACTTAGATACACTTCTCTGAATGTCATTAGAATCTCTAACACAACCATCTGATAATATAATGGCTAAAAATCTTTGTAAATAACATAGATTTTTCCTTTTAACTCTTCTTTAAGTCTTGTAACTTTTTCAGTCAGTTCTGCCAACTGTGGGTTCGTAAAAAGTACACAAGTCTTTGTCCAACATGAAAACAACAATCGGCCAGAATAAAAGTCTCCCGAATGTATAAGGAAAGTTCTTTTCCTTCTTTTCTCAACAGCTCTCTTGCTACCAATTGTAAATGTCTCCACGAGACTCACTTCTGTCACTACTACACTCTTCACCTTCTGGGTATTCACACAAGCCAAAAGTGCTGTGAACTAAAATGACCAGCATTTATGGCAGTTCCTTCTGCCTATGCTAAATTGGTCGCCTCAAACTGAGTACCGATTGGCCTAGAGGAGAGGCGACCACCGTTCCTGATTGGCCACTTGCACTGGCGCTAACTTCTTTTGCTGGCGAGAGGCACAGGGTTTCCATTACAATAGAGAATAGTTCTCTTTTCATAAATGGCAATTTATGTTCTGTAAGTTTTTTCACCCAAAGTTATCCTTACTGATAGGAATAGATGTGTAGGTAAATAGAAACCTTTTGACTCACCTCATTTTGGCATGGACAGTCAAGGAATCCAACAGGTTCATTGCCAATGGTTGAGTTGGAGCTCCTGCAACAATATTACCTGGTAATAATGTTGTGTTTTTGTTGTTTCCATGTATATTTTCCACTAAAACAGCCATGGGAAGTCCAAAATACTCCGAATTTGTGCTGTCTGAAGTAAAAAAAATAAACAATCTGCTTAAATGAATGACAAAATGAAATATTTCTAATAAATAGAAATGTAAAAAAAAAAAAAAAAAAAAAAAAAAAAAATCCTTTTTTTAGAGGATACCTAACATGGTATCCGTCTGATTTACCAACAGCGATAACACTTTACTGATTACAATTTCCTGATAATTTAACGCAATTTACAATTTATTGAGATATACAAATTACTGAGAAAGTCAAAATGAAATAAAATTATAAAATAAAACAAAATAAATTTCACAAACAAACACTTTTGTTTTTTATTTACACTAAAGAAAGTTAAGATACATAAAATTTATGGGGTCCATGGATATCTTTCAGTTTAAACAGGTTTTCATCAGCTGATTTTTCACATCATGGTTCAGTGTCATTTCTTATTTAAATGTTTTTAATTTGATATTTATATTTACCGTTTTGATAATGAAGTATTGTAAATCATTATTCAATTTTTGACTACGATTTATTCATTTTTTTAATATTATTCATCTTAATTTTTTAGTTGCTTTTTTTAAAATCAGAAATTAAGATAAAAGGTATGAACCCCCGCCCCCCGAAATTTAGAATAGAAATTTATTTAAAACAAATTTTGTACTTTATTAGTTAAGTACTGAAAATGACTATAACTGCAGTTGTTTTGTTTACAGTGTTGTAACATTTACATTATCTATATTTAAAAATATCACAGGTTTGATAAGGTGTACACAAATGTTTATCTCCTATTTTTCACTAATCTCTCAACTTACTAATGACACTAAGATTTCGATGATAAAATTAAGTTTTATATGATTTTGACCTTTTCTTCGTATGGTGTCAATTTCTGATAAGTATATCAACAGAGTAACAGAGATGCTTAGGTTGTTTTTTTAAATTCACAAACAATTTTTAGATTAAAAGAAATTCTCCATTCATTTTTTTTAAAGAATGGAATAAATATTTTTATACAATTTGTTAACTTCTTTTCTTGTATTGCTTTTTTGTCAAAAGTTTAGAAGTACCTAAATAGCTGAAAACGACATGGGCCCTCGGCCAAACGATTGGCAAATCTTTAATATATTTTCGTTCCAGTAAATTCTTTTTAATTTTTAACCTTTTTGTAATTTTAAAGATCTCAGTAAATTATATCTCGATAATTTGTACATCTCAATAAATGTTGGTGAATCGTTGTCGGTAAATCTTCCTCGACCCACCTAACATTATATATATTAAAAGAAAAATTAATTTATTTGTAAAATCATTTCAAGGAGAGATAATCCTATGGAATCAGCTATGTTAATCTTTCATTTTTGAGTTGTCGCCTTTGCACCGGAAATCATCATCATCATCAGCCGTTATAAGTCCACAGCTGGACAAAGGCCTTTCCCATCTCCTTCCATGACGACCTATCTTGTGCTAACCTCTGCCACGTCTTACTGGCAAGCTTTTCTATCTCGTCCCTCCATCTTGTGTCTGGTCTTTTCCTACTGCGTTTACTGTCCCATGGGCATCAATCGGTTAGTCTTTTCCCCCATCTATTGTCATCTCTTCTTGCTAGGTGACCAGCATATCTCTATTTTTGCTGCTTAATTATTTGTATAATATCCTTCACTTTAGTCCTCTCTCTGATCCATGTTGATCTTTTTCTATCTCTTAGAGTTATCCCTAGCATTGCTCTTTCCATGGATCTCCGTGCTATTCCGAGTTGGTTTTCAGCTTGTTTTGTTAGTTTCCATGTTTCACATCCACAAATCATTATATACTTTACACTTTAGGCACATTGGCAAGGTGCTCTTCTGAATGTATATTCATACCAAATGCTTTCCAACCTATCGTTATGCATCGTTTTATTTGGCAGTCATGGTCTTTCTCTAGCTATATTACCTGTCCTAGGTAGATGTATTCATCGACCTCTTCTAGAGTCTCTCCTATCATTCTGGCCTTTTTGGGGACTTTATCGTTGAACATTACCTTTGTCCTGTTCATCTTTAAGCCTAGTTTTTTTTTTTACTTTCCCTATTTAATCTTAAGTGGCTTAAGAGAAAGAAAAAGTTCCTAAAAAACTTCTGCATCAGAAGTACATATTGGCAAATGGTATATAACGAGATTGAGATGGTGGTCATGTGTTGGATTAGATCCTTTAGGAGTTAAATGTCTTTCTGAAGTTTATCTTGTGGATTATCGAATAACAAGGACACACGTGTGGATTATGAGAATTCAAGATCCACAGTTTATTTCAAGCAATACGGCCTGCATAATAGATTTGTGTTGCAAGTGTTTTGATCCGTTTATTTCAACAGAAGGCTCTAACAAATGTTTCCCATTTTTAAAAATGCTGCTTTCGCAAATTAACTTTATGAAATTGTTTGCCAACTCAAATTCGCTTCCTGATAGAACTTCACCCGTTCAAGATGGGATCTGTTGGAAAAGACTTTAAATGGTTTTTGTTTAGAATTTCGTGCTAACCTTCCGAGCTTGTTGATAAGGGGATTTTCATTGCTTCAAGAAAGGAAAGAAAAAAGAAAGAAAAGAAAAGAAAGAAAAGAAAAGAAAAGAAAGAAAAGAAAAGAAAAGAAAGAAAGAAAAGAAAAGAAAGAAAAGAAAGAAAAGAAAGAAAAGAAAGAAAAGAAAGAAAAGAAAGAAAAGAAAAGAAAGAAAAGAAAAGAAAGAAAAGAAAGAAAAGAAAGAAAAGAAAAGAAAGAAAAATTAATAGAGAAAACAGGAGGAGATTGTTAATCTTTTGTTTTAGAGTTGTTGTCCTTGCGTCAGAAGTTCATATTTGTATATAGTTAACAAGAGAGACTGAGATAGTGGTCACATGTTGGAGTGGATCCTCTAGGACTTAACTGTCTATGAAGTTTATTTTGTGGATTATGGGATAACAAGGACACACTGAAATGTGAAGAAAATAAGTAAATTTGTATACAATGAAGTTACTCGCAGGAAGTGAGCCAAAATTGTTGAACTCATTAAAATTAACAAGCCATACTAAAAAGGCAGGTTCATTGAAAGATCTGGTTTGATTTGCTGAATAGACAAAAGTATTTTGGTCATCCTTTGAAACAGAACAGAACATTTTCAGTAATTTCAATCAATCAACCATTGGCGATTTCTGCCACGGAAGACTATACGCGTAAGAATCATCTGTTAAATAAATCATCGAAAATAAAGGTCTATTGTGATTCTTATTCACTAATGTGTTGTATTTTGATGACTATGGATTATATATATGTATATATTTTGTTATAAATGCAAAGAGGAAATTTTCCATGCTTTTTTTTTTTGTTTTGTCAGATAAAAACTGAAAAGTTTGAGAAGCAAACTGAAGTTCCTCATGATAATGTTTTTACAAACTTAATTTCATATGCAAGTAGTCCTTTATGTATAATCCATTATATCTACCCAAATTGCTGCATTTTTGTTATGCTTTCTTACACTTATGTATAAAATGAACTGAAGTTGCACAAAATACTGAATGTGCATTCGAAAAGTCAGCCTATATAAAACAAAAATATGACCCTAGAAAATCTCTACCCACATCTTTTTTCATTTCAAACTGTGAATATACATATATCTATGATCAAGCTTTAACAAAAATGCAGTATGTGTATATATTTGCGTATAATATGAGTAAATTTTATGTCTATTGTATACAATATTCAAATGGTTCTTTGAATGATTGAACTCCTTCTTGTTGTTTGTGTTGTAAATACGACGTTACAACACAACAAGGAGTTTAATCGTCCGAAGAACCATTTGAATATCAATGACCCTTCTCAAAACTATAGAAAATGTAATTACATAGTTGTTTGGTTTTTTTCGCGAAACAGCTGACTTTAATCATTTATCAAATTCAAACTACGTATTTACTTTTTTGTTTGTAAAAACAGTTAAAAACAACAAAGAAATGGTTAAACATCAGTAATAAAAACAACTACATCAGTTTAACCTGTATTCGTGCCCTTTCGTAAATTTAAATTAAAAACCTTTAAATTCAGAAATGACCTCAACTAAGCTGAATAAACATTGTAATTAAAATTATTTACCAGTTTCTAAAGAAAAAACAGTTTCTAAAGCAGGAGATTTTTACGTGATAGGTCTTCCGTAGCAGAAATTGGCAATGTTAAAATCACCGAAAATGTTCCATTCACCTGTTTTGAAGGTTGGCCAGAATTTTTGTTCATATATTTGGTAATCATTAACATTTATCTGTTATAATAAATGTTAAAAACATTTAAAAAATTCAAAATCACTGCTTTCTTGAAGACAGCACTTTTTTTCAATGCAGTTTATTAACCTTTCTATTGCTAATAATGCAAGATTTATAGTTCACTACTTCAAAGCTGTTGGTAGTGTAAATAAATGTTTTTGTCTTATCAATTTCATCTGGGATTTTATTTAAAAATGACTGAACTCGTTTAAGTAGAAGAGTTCATTGTTTCAAATGGTGGGTAGATCTTTAGCAGCAAAATTGTCACCTTTAAGTGGAAGAGTCCACTGTTAAGTGGAAGAGTCTGTAACGGACAGAGAAACAAAAAAGTCACAATGTTCATTATAAAGATAAAAGATTAGTAAAAAGATCTACTTACAGGCATTGCAAAGTAGTGCAATTTTATAGTCTCCTAACAGCAAATTTTTATTATTGAGAGTCTGCTTTAAAAACCTGAAGAAGAAAAAAAAGAAAGATTGGTGATAAGTCAAAGATTGAGTCATCATATGAATAAATAAGTCAGTCTATGATACAAGGGATAAAACTTGAAAGATTTATGGCTACCTTTCAAATGTTCTACATCTGAACTATCTTTTATTGATGTCAAATTATCTATTTCATATCATCAAAAATAGCTTATAAAATAAAACTTTCAGACATCTGTTAGAAATATTAAAATTATCTAAATATTATATCTGTATAACAGATTTACTTCACAGTAACTTAATACTGGGATCTACCGATAGATTGCTTATTTGGTTGGTTATTTTTGGTGGGCGTTTATTTGGGGGTCAAGATTTTGTATATGAAAATTTGAAAGCATCTATGTTTTACTGCACTTTAGTATAAAAAAGCTAGACAACTTAAATACACATAATTAAGACATCAAGTCTGAAATATCTGTCAAT
>VCCN01004625.1:907934-928588 GCA_006491835.1 Architeuthis dux | reverse complement strand
AGCAACTTAAAAAGAAAACACTGTCCAAAGTAGTACCAAATAGGATGAAAATGAGTTGCCAATTAATAGTGAAGTGAATAAAAACATGCAAGTCGTAACTTGGCTATTATTTGGTCCATTTTTTCCACCTAAATTTGGCTGTTTTTACGTTTTACCTCCCTGGGTGATCTTACGGTAGATCCCGGTATCACTTTGTACCCAAAAGTAGAGCAGTTTGTAATTATTATCCTATAAATTGCTTTTCCTCCAAAACATGGACTTCAAGACAATTGTGGCATAAATAATAGGAAAACAAGCATAAATAGAACCTGGAATAACAATAATTATGAGAAACAATTTAAAAAAAAAATGCTTAGTTAGTAACCCTACTATATGTTGTATGGTGAGCTTGCCACTGGCCCCTGACCTGCAGGAAGGTCCATTCTTCATTATGAAGATGTTTGTAAACGAAACCTGAAGGTAGGCAACATCAACCCAGCAAGCTGGAGCCGCAGACTGCAGCAGATGGAGTCTTGCCATCAAGGCAGGAATCCAGACAAGCAAGAAAAGGATGAAACTCGAGGGAAGAATGGAGAGAGCGCAGATGGCAGGAGACAGGGGCAGCACCTATTGAACTAGCAGACAGCAGTTTCATCAGTTTCGCCAACTTGGCTTTTCACCGACTGCTGTTTCATCGATTACTGTTTTTTGTACCATTTAGAGGTCAACAAATGAAAAACTGATGTTAGTCAAACAGTTTGTCTGTAAAACATCTGCATGACGAAACTGCTGTCAGCAATAAGTTGTTCGACCAAACAAACCAGAACCAGAGAAACTACAACAGAGTTTTCCACTCGAGAATTAGGTTGTATAGTCATGGCAGGCAGTGCAACTCAATTGCAGACAAATCCTTGGAACATACTCCATGGTTTTCCAAAACAGAGAGAGGCCAATGAATGAGGATTTTGATGCATCAGCATCTATATGGGTCATGTAGCATTTTCTTTTGAGTTGGTAATTAGTTTTCCTTTTTCTAGTGATGAACTATTTTATGAAGATAATTAGTAAAGTTACTAAATACCGCCTTTTGGGTTTGTTACTAACCTTTGCAGAGGTGTTTCAACAAATCCACTTAAAAGGGGTTACGGTACTTTCAACTACATCACTTTAGCAAATATCAGATTTGTCTAAATCAGTTTTGTCCTGACAATATCTCAAAGTTCAATGAATTTCAATGACATTTTGTCGAATTGGTTAAGGAAAAATTGATAAAATTTTAGGGTGGATTCAAGGATTTGTTTTTGATTATGGGGAAAATAATTTCAGGATCTGTCCCAAAATTTAATTACAAGAATTTCTCTCAATCCACCCCAAAATTTCATCAATTCTTCCTTAGCTCATGACCAACCATTCAACAATATTTCATAGAAATTCATTGAGAACTTGTAGAGATATTGTTGGGACAAAAGTGATTTTAGACCAAAAATGCCCAATATTAAAATAAATAAAACAAAATAGTAAATTTCTAAAAAAAAAATAAAAATAAAAAAAAAAATAGTTCAGCCGAGAAAACTGTTTTTTGGAGCCCTTTTATAAATTTCACACATTAGAGTTAAATACTAATTATATAGAAAACAAGCCTGAAATTCAGACCATAGATTCACTATTGAAACAAGTTTAGTTACATGTTAAAAAAAAATAAACACCAATGAGATATGTTAAAAAAATGTCTTTGCTTCTTAAAAAATGAACACATCCTTATGTCACAGTTTGATTTCGAGGATTTAAAAAAAAAAAAAACCCCAAAAAACCGAACAAATAAATATTCTTTTATCATGTCATTAAAAAGTTACGTTTGATATGTTGACTTGTCAGATAGTCAGTGACAACTATCGAGAAGTTTAGCGCATCTAACAAGGCTGTTTTAATGCAACTTTTTATGAATTTGTAGACTAATTATAGAGATGTAAAGATGGGGAAAAAAAGAAATTTACTCTAGATGATCTTTGAGAGCATGTGGAATTGGTCTTTGGAGTCTGGCCTTATCTGTTTGGGCCTTTTTGTTTAAATGTATCCAGATTGAAGTACTAGCTAAAGCATGAGTTGACTGAGGTTTGGTGATGTCTGGCACAGGTAGGACTTCTGTATCTGAGTATAACAAATCATAAAGCTTCAAGACGGGGAGAAAGTCAGCAAGCTGCAAAAGAAGAATATAAATGAAAAGGTTAAAAACTGACTATAACCAATTAAAATAGTCAATAGAGGAATATTAAACAAGTATATTGAATGATGTTTTTCATAGGTTTGCAGTAGCAAAAGAAAATAATTAGTCATCAACACCTACTGAATAAGCATTAATTAAATACACCAGACAATTGCTCCCCAAGTCAGAGCCATGACACACTAGTAAATCTTTTTCTGAGGAACTTGAGGAGGACGAATATTAGCTGCCACAATTACTACTACTACTAAAGATATATGAAATATACAAATAGATACAAATCGTACAGTGTACAATATCAAGTACAGTGTACTCTGGAAATAATTAGTGCAGGACATATTTTTTGATGGGAGAAAGAAAAGGGAAAATTAATTTTCAGTTTCAGGTATTAACAATAATTATTCTATATAATGAAAGTATAGCAATAATTAGTTGCAGAATATGTGGTATTAATATCATAAAAATTAAAATATAATTCTAATATATGGTTTTTTTAAAGAAAAGAAACACTGAATTCGTTTAAGTTGAAGAGTCCATTGTTTCAAATGATTGGTAGGACATATTTTAAACAGCAAAATTGTTAACTTCAAGTGTCCATTGTTACAGACAGGAAAAAAGTCACCGTTTATTATATAGATAGATAATTTCACAGATTCATTTTAACTTTTAAATTCATATAATAAAAATGTAAATGTTAAAACAAGGGGAATAACTTCTGATCAAAGTTACTTTCCTTGCATCTTTAGGTAATTTAAAAATATTTTTTTATTTAAAAAAAAAAAAAAAATTCAATGAATGTGGCCAGCATCTATGTGTGACTGACTGCTGTAGCTGACACACAGATACAGAGCACTGTGTGTGTAAGTCTGGCTTGAAAAAAGGTTTTACTCTCTTCCTCTCTTTAAAGCTTATTAAAGAGAGGGAGAGAGTGAGACTTATGGGACTGAAAACAATATTTAAAAATATTAATCTATCCATAGATAACATAAAAAATACCATCATATTTCACGGGTACTATGCTAGTATATTAAAATAAACCACAATTCTCGTTTATTACTCAAATACTGATTACCTATAAGCATTTTCTTTGGAATTACCTACATCTCTTATCTATTAGGTGAGTTTGTAGTAACAAGCCTCACAGACTTCTTGCATGAAATTCAGATCATTTGTCATTCATTTTCTATTTCAGCAATATCAGCAAGTGCTATTGCAATGATGATTTTCAAGTGTCCATTGTTATGGACAGAGAGGGGAAAAGTCACACTGTTTATTATATAGATAGATAATTTCAGATTTATTTTAACTTTTAAATTCATATAATAAAAATTTTAATGTTAAATCAAGGGGAATATATTCTAAAAAGAGGAAGAAATAATAGGAATAATTGGAAGTAGAAATCATAGGAAATTGAAAATCTTATTGAATTTTTGCAGAGACCATCTTCAAAATGAAATATAAAGGAAACAAATGCATAAAATTATTTACAAATATAAAACAGACACAAAAATTGTAATAGAATCAGGGGAAAAAAACCAGGTTTAAAATATACAAAATTTAAATATCTGAATTTTAATATTTCAATATCCTAGTATCAAACAGATGGCAAATTAATTTGGCCTTTGCTCTTACATTTATTTAATAAATGCATGTCTGAATAAAATAAAGTAGTTTGAAAATTGTCAAATGTTTATTAATGAAATTGATCAAAATAGATATAAATAAGTCCATATTTCTCAGATACTTACAAGAATAAATAAATTGTTCTGCTTAGCAATTACAATCTTGTATCAGAATGAGTAATGATTAAATTAAATATATGGTTCAGTTATAAATTAAAATTTTAGCAATACCCAAAATACTTGGCACCAAAACTCAGTAGCCATGAAATAATTGCATACACATACATTTATATAAAAACTATAGCAAAACCATCATTATTAATTCTCTAATAATCTTTGACTAAACCATAATAATAAGGATGCCAATACATATTTTCATTATTGGTATACAATAGATATTTTCTATAGTTTTGAGAAGGGTCATTAATATTCAAATGGTTCTTCGGACGATTAAACTCCTTGTTGTGTTGTAACGTCGTATTTACAACACAAACAACAAGAAGGAGTTCAATCATTCAAAGAACCATTTGAATATTGTATACAATAGACATAAAATTTACTCATATTATACGCAAATATATACACATACTGCATTTTTGTTAAAGCTTGATCATAGATATATGTATATTCACAGTTTGAAATGAAAAAAGATGTGGGTAGAGATTTTCTAGGGTCATTTTTGTTTTATATAGGCTGACTTTTCAGAATGCACATTCAGTATTTTGTGCAACTTCAGTTCATTTTATACATAAGTGTAAGAAAGCATAACAAAAATGCAGCAATTGAATTATACATAAAGGACTATTTGCATATGAAATAAACAAGTTTGTAAAAACATTATCATGAGGAACTTCAGTTTGCTTCTCAAACTTTTCAGTTTTTATCTGACAAAACAAAAAAAAAAAAGCATGGAAAATTTCCTCTTTGCATTTATAACAATATATATATTTCATTCATCGTTATAATAATAATTATTATGATGTATTTATAACAATACTGCTCAATATTAATTAAAATAGAGCTTGTATAATATAACAGTATTATGGTATATCCACAACAAATTTCTTTCACACTTATTAGTGAATCTTCAGCTGAAAAATGATCTTAAAAATTTATACCTGGTCTTAAATATACCCTGATTTATTATTCCGTTAAAATCTTAACCTTTCAAAATTAAAAAATCTTTAAAAACCAACCAGACATAATTCTGAAATTCAAATTTAAGAATGCTGGTAAAAGATTTTAACGGAATAATAAATCAGGGTATATATAAAACCAGGTATAGATTTTTAAGATCATTTTCCACCTGAAGATTCACTAATAAGTAAGAAACAAATTTGTTGTGGATATACCATAATATTGTTTCATATATGTGTGTGTGTGTGTGTGTGTACAATTGGATAGGAATATCCAACATTATGATAAAAGAAAAGGAACAGTGTGGAGACCGCTTTTTTTTCTCTCCTTGACATGTTTCGACTGTCAGTACGGTCGTTTTCAAAAGGTGGAAAAAAAAAAAAGAAAAAAAGAAAAAAAAGGATCTTCTGTTCCTTTATCATATAGACACTCACAGTCACAGAGACAAGGTTTTGTTTGCGGTTCTTAACAGGTAAAGTAGCGAAAATGCTAATTTACATACTTTGGGGCTGTACATGTTAATATTGCTAAATTAATCTGAATTTATTTCAAAGCAGGCAATCTATTAGTTGAAAAAGTGAGTTTTCATCAAACAAAACAATTTAAATCAACTTGTAGAATGAGGAGAAATGCAAGCAAGGAAAAACTTGGATAGATTAGACTTTTGGTAAAATCTTGAAAGCATTATAAGGCATTATTAATAAACACAAGCAAAATACATATTAATCTATGAAGGCTTTTAAAAAATTCTAGTCAGATTAAGCAATAAACTATGAAAATGAAAAATATTGAAAATTATTTTCAATTTCAGTCTTCTAGACGTTATATTAAAATTCTAAAACTTCAAAAACCTTAAAATTAACGTTTTTATGAACGTAGTTCCGTCTTGTGTATGTCTTCTGATGTACATGTTACAGCTGTTTCGGCCATTTTCAACATCTTAAGTCAGATTACGGATTGAAATATTACGTTTTTATTAATTACAAAATACCATTCTTTTTTTATTCAGCATAATAAAAATATTAAATCTGGCGATATCTCTATAGATTTCTTTTGTCATTTAGAATGCAGTTTAAACTTTTAAATATCACATATTGCAGAAGACTGAGACTGATATCTATTGGGGGAGATAGGGACTTTTGCCTTGCTTTCAAATTAGACCCCCCGCCCCGCTTTAAATGGATAAATATGAAGTCAATCCTTTTAGGGGGTGAAAATGTAACTAGTCTAATGGGTAGAACATCAGAAGATGGAACTTCTGAAATAGTCTTAATCCTGGTTGCTAACTGCTAGTGTCATTTCCTGGCAATAATTCTGTAGATAAAAACTATTTTTCTCCTGTGTCCCACTGCTAGTCATCTTTGTTTTCTCACTGGTATACCACAAAAGGATATGAAAAGAGAGAAGGAAAGTGATTAAGGCACAACTCTAACATACTCTAATTCAATATAAGCTCAAATTTCTTTCATAGTTGATGTCACACTTGGAATTTGCATCATAGTAAGCATCTAACACTATTTTAGATGAAAATCTGAAGCTTTTAGCTATTAGTCTAAACCAGACATTCTCAACGGGGGCAATATCACCCCCAACTGGATGAAAGCTGAGCTGAGATTGTCACATACAAATAGATTTTTCTTTAAAAAAAAAAAAACAAAAAAAAAAAAACGATTTTATGTTTTTATGCAAAGCTAAAAAAATTATCTGCTGTAAATAATTTATTATGAAAGAATGTTTTGGGGGGGGATCGTTTAAAAAAATAACCAAATCGGGGAGAAAAGGTTGAGAAACTGTTCTAAACAAACACGACATGTGTCCATTTTTATAGATATTTATAACAATGGATCTGATAAATTTTACTACTGGTTTTTAAAAAAAAAAAAAATGTTTCCTACTATATTTTTTTCAGTCAGTTTTGTTAAAGTAATTCATGATTAACTAGTTTTATTTTCCCAGTAGCCAGAAATTAAACATAAATCATGCCCCCCCCCCCCATTCAATTTTCTAACCACTGAGCTATCATTTATGACTGAATGACAGTCAAATTGTTAGAAGTTACACCCTTTGAGTACAAATGGGATGGGTATTGTGACTTGTCATGTAAAGAAATTCTGTAATTAATCATGTCAATATAGGCATGGTAGATTTAAGCATTGGCAAATCTTTTCCACACACCATAGTCACAATGATCAGTGCATTAGTAAGCTTTTAAAATACATGATATTCAAGCATGTAATATCTACACTACTAAAAAAAACATTTCAAATCAGATTGACCATAAGATTTTTAAAAATATGTACTTCAAATATCACACAAAATGGAAACTATAATAACTGATTATAATATGCGTTTTTAAAGACTGTGCCAAAAAAAGAAAAAGAAGTTATGATTACAAATCACAGTTAAAAATTATATATAAATCTTTTTTAAGTACATGGGTGATTTAATGACAGGCATGGCTACCTACAAGCAAAAAAACTAAGAATTACTACTGACACTGATGTCCTACTTTTGCAAGTAAATGATTAATCAGTATCAGTAGCCATCTTGAATTTCCATGTTTTTGAAACACAATATGCATTTCAAGAATGAGACTTTAAAGAGATAAAGCCTAGGCCTTTGAGTATGATGATAAAAATGTCTCCATTAAAAAAGAAAAGCTAGATAACACTAAAACAAATCTATCTTGTATCAATAAATGTAGGCATGTGTAATCAAAAGGATATGATCTTTATAACTAATATTATTCTGTCATCATTCAATATGATTCCTTAACCTAGCTGGTATCACCAATGACCTTTGAATAGGGTTGGTTGTTCACATTGTGTGTTATGGTCATTTTACAAGGCTAGTGTTATCACTGGAACACTAATAATGACTTAAAGCTAACTGCTTATCATGAAGTATAGGGGTTATATTTTCAATGTGTATCATTGGGACAAATTTAGAAACCTGTACACATTATGGCTATTCAGGTCTGTGCCATTTTATATTCATTTAATATTGGAATCACTGCCGATAAAACTGCCAACGGGGTTGCTAAGTCATTATAAAGGTGTAGATGATTTCTAGTCTGGCTAGAGAAAAAACTGCTGTCAGTGTGAATAAATATTTACACAGAGTTGCCACACATCCATAATTTGTTCTGCAACCTGGAGGTGCCATTTTTAAGTACTTCTAAAATAAATGTAATAAAATATAACTTGCAAACATAGGGATAAACTTATAATTTCCAGTTACTATAACTTGTACTAAAGAATATTTTTAAAAATCCTGTTCAGTACCTTTTGTAGTGAGAGAAAAATAGTTTTAGCAAGCAAGATTGAACTGTTATACATTCAAAATGTTAAGCACAATATAATCAAAATTTGATTGATAAAATGATTGTCTTCATTCAAAAAGTCTAACACTTAAATTTATAGTCAAATCAGATTGAGATGTCATGACAAAAGAAAGAGGACACAAAAGTAGGACCAGTCCACTGTAATTTTTGAGCAATGAAATAAATAAATCATATCATCACTAAGAAAGCCCCTACAATAATTACACAGCTAAGACCAACCTACAGTGGATTATTCAGTTCAAGCAGTTGCCATTTCTCTGTCATGTAACAAGTACAAATATAAAACCTGCAGACAATATGATTTAGGAGTAATATGAAGATAAATAGGTGACATTATATAACACAGAACAGTATTTATTTATAGACTTGCTGGTTTGATCAAGTGGTTAGAGCAGTTTATTGAGATTTGAGGTTTTAGCTCAAATGAAAGGTTGATGATGCCTATTACAACAATCTGGGTTAAAACATTAAAGAAATTATTCCCTCTTAATCCTTTCAAGACTAACCTATTATAGTACTTACAGTATCGCCCATAAATAAGTACACCTCTACCACTGGGTTATAGAAAGTTAATTTTCTTCTAAACCAAATATAGCAGGATTTTATTATTTCTAGTGGAAAATTACACAATAAAAGCAGATATTATCAGGTATTATTTATGACCAAACTCTACAGCATTGAAACTGTGTTGCCAAAAATATGAATATTTTCCAAAGATGAATACAATACTATGAAAAAATATTTTTGGCAACAGGGTTTCAATGAATTTGGTCATACATAATACCTGATAATATCCGTTTTGATTGCATAATGTTCCACTAGAAGTAATAAAATCCTGCTATGTTTGTTTTAGAAGACAATTAACTTTCTATTAAAAAGTGGTAGGGGTGTACTTGTTTATGGGTGGTACTGTATATCTGAATTAAAATATCCCAGTAGACTTCTAAGATACCCCAGCAGTCATAGAAACCTTGGGATATGTATGTCCCAGGAATCTTTAAAAAGTCAAGCTAAGAAAGCCTCTTCTATCAGTTATTCCAGCACTTATAATCTTGTACTTACAATGAATGAATTTAAAAAGGAGAGCATTTATCAGAATCAGCCATATCTTGGCAACAACTCCCAAAAAGTTTCAACAAGTCGTACTACCCAGCTAATAGCTAAGTTTTGCTTCATTTATTTTTTGCTATTTGCTTTTCACATTATTCTATGCTTTACTGCTAAGTTAATTCATTAATATTACTAATTAACATTATTTTGTATTACTGTTACTGTTACTGTTTTCGTCAACAAAATGCTTCTAACACAGCCGTCTTTTTCGTAAATCCTTGCCTAGGATCAAGGGTGGAGGGTAAATAATAATATATAGCATGTAAACGACAGGAAGATAAAGGTGATAGCGATATGGAGGGAGAAGACAGGAAAAAGATAGAAAGAAAAGATATTGTCTGGCTTATTTAAAAAGGAGAGCATTCATCAGAATCAGCCATATCTTGGCAACAATTCCCAAAAGGTTTCAACAAGTCTTACTACCCGGCTGATAGTACACCTGTTTCAAATGTCCAATATTGATTTTACTAGTACAAAACTATCCAAAAAATAAATAAGAGAGAAATGCCTTTATCTCCTGCTTTAAAAATCTGAGTTTTCCTTCTCTTAGATGAATGAATCAACAATCCAATATTTATTTCAACACCCGAGATAGAATTTCTGACCTTTCAAGTTTTGATTTTAACAATTGAACCAATCCTGTTGAACTTTATGTAAAGTATTTATGTGATAGTAATAAACAACTCCTCAGTCCATTCTTGTTGGGGAAAGTTGGATAATATTCTCACCCAAAGTCAAAGTGAGGGTAAAAGATCATAAGGTTGAAAGAAAATAATGCAGCAAAAGAATAGGATATTCAACAATTGAATTGTACCCATTTTTGTTGCAGTTTTCTTCAGGAAAATATTTAGAACAGAGTCTGAACATTGAACATTTTATTTTAGTGTTGTCGGCAAGGTTTTGGTATTTTCTATCCTTTTCCACTTCCATTCAATTCACCCTGTAGTCTCCTAGAATATTTTGGAATATTTTATTTTAGTGTGAAAAATAAATATACAATTTGTATATACAAGCACACATCATAATCATATTTACACAATATCTAAGGCCTTAAACCTTTTGTGGTGATGTAATAATTTAATCTTCTTAAAATCATTTGCATCTGTTAATAGCGTTACATATTCTGGTAATCTATTCCAAAGTCCTACCACTCTATTGCTAAAAAAGAATTTTCTGATATTCAATCTACTGTATATGTGTGGCCTCTCAGTCCCTTGTACCTGCTTCTAGTAAAAAATACACTTCTAAACCATGCATAATCTTAAACATTTCTATTAAGTCTACTCGATCCCTCCTATTTTCTAACGATGTTAACCATAACACTTTTAGCCTATCCTCATAACTCATACTTTTTAATTCCGGTACTAACTTGCTCATTTCTGGACTTTTTCTAAAAGATTTTTATCTCTCTCCAAGTAAATAGTACTGGTCCAAGCACTGACCCCTGTGGCACACCACTACTTACACACCTCCACTCAGATTTAGAACCATTCACACAGACTGTTTCCTACACTGCAGGAAGTCTTCCAGCCAACAAGTTAGTTTGCCAGCTATGCCACATCTTTGCAGTTTGTAGATCAGTCTACAATAAGGAAATGGGTTGAAGGTTTTCTTGAAATCTAGGTATAACGCATCAAAAGGAACACCCTCATCATACAAGCCATGTTCACAATATACCCTTATTCTTGATGAATTTAACTATTCTTCACAAGTTTCTCACAGATCTTACACACTTGCGAGGTCAAACTCACCGGTCTATAATTACCAGTTACAGCTTTGTCACCCTTTTTAAATATAGGTGTGACATTGGAGCTCTTTAAGGCAGTCCAATTTGGGTGTCTGGCTAGCTTCCCGGCCGCATAAAACCCCACAATTGTTACAAACAATGATTAGGTTTCCACGGCCTCATGTGCCACAGGACGTGGGAGAAGCTGAGAAAATTACCAGACCAAAAAAAAAAAAAAAAGGGACAATTTTTTTACTAGAGTGTTTAGGGGTTATTTTTAACAAAGAATTTAAGGTTATAAAACAGAAAGTGATATGTGAGGAGAAAAAAAAAAGTTCAAATGTATAAGAATTATTTTTATTGTAAGAAATATTTATCCAATTCATAAGAAGAATGAATGGAGGATCTTTGAATCTAAAAATTATTTGTTTCCTAGGTTTAGAACTGGAGATTTTTGTCTTTGAAAAAGTTGTTTACACAATGTAAACAATGGGACGGTTTTTTCCTACCCAGAAATCAAAATTATGACTTTCTTCTTATGGTGTTTTTTTTTTTACTTCACATTATAGTACATTATAACTTATCCATTCACCAATACTAGTGCCTAAAAAGTTAACCCAACTAACAACTGTTATTGTTAATAGGGGTTTTTCATTGAAATATGAAAAGTTGGTATTTTTCCATAAATGTATTATGTATACAATATAGAGGTCACTTCATTTTTACTATTCTCAATGTATTGTAATAAAAAATAAAAAATAGAAAAATGAAAAAAAAAAAAATAAAAAATAAATGAAAATAGATTAACAAGAAATTAGGAAAATTAATAAAAAAAAAAAAAAAAAAAAAAAAAAAAAAAAAAAAAAAAAAAAAAAAATGAAAATAAATAAAAAGTTAGAAAATAAAAAATAAAAAACAGTTAACACAAATTTGCCCAAATACTTACATAAAAATAATTTCCTACTTTTTGCACAACATGAGTACATTTTTTTAGTATATAAAATATAACTGTTCCAGTTTTTGTTTCCCTTCTGGACATCCATACCAGTTGAAAAGGAGCAGTTTTGATTATCATTTATGTAAAATAATTACTCTGGTATGAATAAATTTATTTTCATTATATTTTATATAAAAAGTAAGGAATATTTACTGATAAATCAGTCAAGTAATCATTAAAGTAACTAATTCCTGTAATAAATTATCTAAATGACGATTATTTTATTTTTGAAAGATTTCAAATTTTACTGTCAATAGTGTTAAATTCTGGGAAATGGCAGAATTTTATCTGATTTTTTTATGAAAAATTGTTTTTTTAAAAACGCTCTAAAACATGTTTTAATTGCGCAACAGTAATTTATCTTTTTTTACCAACTAACTTGAGGCAATTTCTTGTAGTTAAATCCGAAATTAAAACTTCAAAGAAGATATTTACATTATTTTGGGCGTTTTTTTCGTCACATATCACTTTCTTGGGAGGTGCCTATAAAACAGAATTCAAGATAATCACACAATAGTTCAAGTTTATCAGATGCTATATATACCCGATGAAGGTTAGAAAGTGCATAACTGAAAACATTGTGTTAAATGCAATACAGGCAAAGATACTGGTTTGAATAAATAAATTGAGCCATCATGATGCCAAGCTCAATTCTTGAGAATAATATTATTTCCATGTTTTAGTTATACTAGTATTATATAGTATAACAAATAACACCATTTAAGGTGTCTAGAAAAATATAATCTTACATTAGTTAATGATTTTACACACTGTCTCATAAATACCTATAAAGTCAGTCTAAAACTATCCAATACAAATAAACATTTTTATTATCAATAATTATTTACACATTATTTTTAAGGCAGGTTGGGGGCAAATGTAGGTAGAAAGATTGTGTTACCTCCAATCTTCTAAGTTGTGAGGGCATTCCTGTCTAGAAAATCAGCATTCAAAACCCAGGTTTTTTTTACTTGGACTTGAACACTGAATACTGGCACCAGTGCGAAATACATAACTATCTCAGACATAAAGTAGGCCCAGCAAAATGTATTTATAAATTTATAACACAGGGTGTCCCAAGTGTAATGGGCGATTTGTCCCAAAATTAATGTCAGTTCTATCTAAGGGAAGCAACTAAGCACGCCAATACGCCTAAAATTACCAGTACAATTGAATACTCTTGATAATTAATTGGACGAGTTGCTTCCCTTAGAACTGGCATTAATTTTGGGACAAATCAGGATTTACTCTTGGTACACCCTATATGATAAATAGTACAGAAAAATCGTAACTCCTCTGAAAAATAAATCTAAATCTTTACACTGATTATATGGAAATATTATACAGGGCTTATAATAACACTGGCTACATAGTGTCTTATAAAAAAAAAAAAAAAATTGTACAATAAAGACCCCTCCCCCCCGCCCCCAAATATATGGTATACTGAATGTCTTCATATCTTACTTTTAATATATAAAATCAACTCAATCTTTTAAAATGATATGCTTATAATATAGGTATTATACTTTGCTAAGATCAATCTGCCTATATCCACCTAAATATTAAAAGTAAAAAAAAAATATTGAATAAAAGACAAGACTGACTGCTGCAGGGTTAAACTCCACTCTGACTGAAGCTTAAATGACTTAGCTTATAAGTTTTGGAAATATTTAAACTTTTGTAAAAACAGTTTTCATTTAACTGAAAAAGATCTTTAAATTTGGCCGTGGAAAGGGACTTAATAAAATATTATCTATATATTTTTCTAGATAAATGGAATGAAAAACTAGATAATTCTTGATATAATTTGAGGCAATTCTAGATATAAACTGAAAAAAAATGAAATAAGTTGACCTGTGGGTAAAGGGAGGCTGGGTGAATTCAATTTTTCTTCTAGTGGGGTTGAAATAAAGTTGCATGCCAAATTTCAGCCTCCTCAGTAGTCTTGAAGGGTTCTAATTTTGGTGAGGGTTATTGTTGTCATCATTGTCATTGTTGTTACCAAGGGCAAATCAAGTTAACTTCAGAGTAGGAGTTTGACAAAAAAAAAGAAATTAGGTTTGCGAATAGAAAATGTCCATGAATAAAAATAAAGGAAGAATATACCAGTTACACGGGTCAACACTATTTTCATTGCCAATGATATTAGAGCGATTTTAGGGTAACTTTGGGACACTGATTCCAAATATGGTTTTGCTAGATTGGCTCTATCTTTTGAGATAATAGATGCCCCCGTATTTGTGAATTCAGCTCCCTCAGCCATCAGGGCCAATGTCATTTTCACACACATACATCTGTTGCTAAATGTATCTTTAGGTATTTGGTCATCTAAACGATTTCAGATTTAATGTGGTACCAAAAATTAAACTTTATCAAGAATCCAAAGTGAAAGTTCCATAGTAGCTTTGTACTCCACTATATTGGTGTAAAATCATAATTTTTACCCTGAGTGAGAGAGTCAAGTGTTATGGACAGCAAACCAAAAAAATTAAAAAAAAAAAATCAAAAAAAAAATCACACTGTTCATTATATAATATAGTAAGTTAGCATGAAATTGCATCAGACCACCTATACTGGGAGATCTGATGAGGATCAAACCCAATAACAATGGCAAGCAAGATTAGCTTGCTGATCATTGCTATATGATGTCTGTCCTGATCTGTTGGTTTTGTTTCATATGATCTAGAGCAAATTTGGCAAAACTAATATCATTTTTGGATTCAGCAGCCCCTAAATACATTCAAACATCCTTGGCAACTAAACAAAAAAAGTTTATTTTTCTTGCGCTGTGTTATATATCTGGATTAGAGATGCTCAAGCAATACAAAATACTTTTCATTTGCTGATGAACTCCCTAAACGGAATCAGTATTGGGAAACATCTTTTGAGGACTTATTCAAAAACAAATTTCATAGAATTCTCTGTAGAGATTTTACAAGTATTGAAACAGAATGACCAGAAACAATATCCAAATGACTGGCCCGTCAAGGGTGACAATGGGTGTAACAGCTTTATACTAGTACCTAGGCAATAATGTAGTTACGGGAGAGTGGTTAGCCTGACTGCTTGCTCACTCATTCTCCAACTATCATGGCATGCCAGAGACAAGACATTGTTTGTCAAGCTATCTGGAATGGGACAGAGCAAAAGGATATGGATTCATACTTTTCTAAAAAAAAAGGTCAATAGTGCTTATAGTGGGGCTGCTTAGCCAAAAATGTCAAGCCAATTGTGCATTTTTAAAATGACCATCACTAGTTTGTGCCTGTTGTTCTTTGAAAATTCAGACATTTTTTTAGTGACAGCCCAACTTTTTAATTGATCACCCCCAACACAGCATATATGGGTGGCAATGATTCATAACTTCCCTTGGAATGCCAGTTTGTGTTCATTTTTTACTAATTACCTTGGGAAAGGCATGAATTCACCTCAGGGATTATTCCCTGTTGCATGTTATTTGGAGAGGAGATCGGCACCACCAAGTAAACCCCAAGAAAGGGCATGTAGGACCCTGCATGGGACCCCAATGATCTACTAGGTTGTGGGATAATTTGATTTGAAGTAGATGTTGATACTCTTGATATATGTTGCATAGGTGTCTCAACCCTGCTGATAAATACTCTTATTTTGCATCAAGAAAATATGGAGAATGATAATTCATAAGACGTTCCATGGTTTCCCAGAAATATATAATCATTAGGTAAAGACATTAGTTCTTTAGCTAATCTCACAAACACAATGTATAATATGATTTAACAATAAACTATGAAAATGAAAAATACTTTCACTTTCAGTGTTCTAGATCTTATAAAATATTAAAATTCTAAAACGTCAACATTTAAAAAAATGTTTAAATTCACAAAATGTTTATGAATATAGTTCTGCCTTGTGTATTGGATTGATGTATGCCTTCTGATGTAACGGCTGTTTAGGCCATTTTCAACATTAAAATTTATAAATGCCAACTCAAAGGCTATACAAGGTCAGTCCAGAAAGTATCCTGCCATTTTGAATATATTGAGAACTGGTTGCACAGCCCTGATGTAACTTGGCAACCAATCAGAGGGAACCTTCTTGTGCAGGTGTGAACAGACAATCTCCCATGGTGTTACTCAGTAGGGAGATGCCATTGAGTGAGTTTGTGCAATGTGTGACCGTTGCATTCACTGAGCCTGTCCATTCTTCACACCTTGTACAGGGTTTTTAGGCAAAACATCACACCACCCAGGTCCAAGTTTATGCCAAATTGAACCCTTAGTTTGTGTCCAGCAGCATTCTCACTTGTTTGAAAATTTGAACTTTTTAGTGATAACTGCCAACCACCACTGCTAATTTACAAGGTAAAAAGAAGCATATATAGGTGGCAGTGATTCATAATTTCCCTTAGAATGCTAGTTGTGTATACTCCTTGAAATGTAAAACAAAAATGTGAAATAGTGCTGTGATTTGTTTATATACTTCAAGGTCCAATGTCAAGTCTAGTAATAAAAAAAAAAACAACAACAAAAAACAAAACAGAAACCCAACCATATACAAATTTGACTGCATAACTAAGAGCACGTAGACAGGGATCAAATATATTATTACAGAACTAACCATACCGAAAAACATTAGATTATAAAACACAAAATAACAGGCAAGAAACAGTCAACCCGAAATATGTTCTCAATAAGGACTACAGTATATATCTTTTTTATTTATAGATTATTCTTATAACTAGACTTCATTCTAACTTTAAGATTTAAAATCCTATCTAAAATGATGAATGAATTTCTATAAAGTTACTTTCATGCTTATTTCATCAAAATTAAATGAAGACAAAGTTTGAGAAGAATTATTATTACTTGGCATTAGAAAACATTAACGATCTTCGAAGTTAATTCTCTAAAACTAAAAACAAAAGATTTAAGAATTTTCAAATAGCTCAATAAAGAATACAAGAGAAAATACTAAAATGTCAATAAAATCCAAAACTTAATATATGAAACATTTCTAAACTAGCATAGTACCTGTAAAAAATGGTGGGATTATCTATGTATGAATTGGCACTTTGGCTTAGGAGCAGAGTATCTGTGTGCTCTGCCTAGAGTCAAAATATTGCTCCCCGGGCCCTCTGCATAGGATCAAAGTGTCACTCCCCAGCACTTCTGCCTAGGATCAATGTAGTATCTGTGTACTCATTACCTCTGCCAATGAAGTTGGACAAAGGTTATGTATTCACCCATGTTTGACTGTGTTTGTTTGCTTGTCCACACAATATCTCCAAAAGTTCTCAATGAATTTCAATGACATATTGTGGAGGAGTGAGACATGGGCCAAGGAACAATTGATTAAATTTTGAGGTGGATCCGGGAATTTACTTTGCGGTTTTGTTAACATTGCGCGATACAATTTTTAGGCTTTTCAGATGTAATAACACAGTAATGACGTCATCATATATAAATATGATAAACTGCATTATACATAGTTGTTTTTCAAACTATTGATATGTCTCTAATGAATAATAAGCTTTGGTCACAGCATAGTCTGAGTTCTGTAACCTGATTGTTCAGTTTTTAGTTACAATGGCATTGGCAGATGCTTTCTAGTTGAAAAGTGTTACGCACAAAAAATATATATATACAGGTATGGTAGATTTGATTAGACAATGTGGAAAAGAAAGATTGAGAAAAGCATGTTACGTCTCAAACATATTTATTATCATGAAGATAAACCTTTATGCATTTTGTTGTTGCGAACAACTTCATCAGAAGAAAATTTAACATTGCAGAGACGTGCTACCATCCATGCTGGGTAGTAGAAATGGAATGAAATGAAGGGTGTTTTGTATGCTTGGGTGACCTAGTTTGTTCGGTTGAAAGTGGGTTGGTGTGGTTTGGGTGTTCAGATAAAGTCAGTGTATGAGCTATAAAGTGCGTTGGGATAGGGAGCAGGATGTTTAGATAGATGATACCTTGAGGAGTGTGGTTAATACATTCCAGAATTTTCCGTACTGTTCAAAACCACACATTGTAAGCATGAGCTTATACTTAGTTACATTAATTTCTACAGCAATATCTTAATCATACTATTCAAGATATTGCTGTATATGGATACAAATTGTGTTCAATATATGCGGATGGATAATCACATATGTGTTTGTGGCAAAAAAGAAGATTCAAAAAGTGGTAGTAGGCTAACAGATGGCACACTTTCCCTTGGGGTAACAAGACTTTGCAAAACAGGTGAACTCGATTTACTGAGGTGTTTTACATATGCAAATTGTGGACAAGAAACATTTTTTTAAAAACTGATTATTAAAAACCGTCAAGCAAAAAACTGTCAACATAGGTTTCTTCAGTTTTTGAGCCGGTCTGTCTGACTGGCTGGTTATGTATGTATATATCACGCGTACAGGCCAGGAGTTAGTGGGCCGAAAATTTAAACATTTACTACTTATGTCTACAAAAAAACGTTTTTTTTTACCCCCCAACAAATAGGTTTTTAGTGGGGTGTTCAATTTGCAATGTAAGTTTATGCTAAATTGATCCCTTAGTCTGTGTCCTGCAGCATTCATGCTTGTTTTTTTTGAAAATTCAGACTTTAGTGATCACTGCCCAACAAAAGGTGAGAGAAATAACTTATTCATTGATCACCCCTTTTTCCAATTTTATAATTGATCACTCCCAACAGGGCATGCTGCCAAAAGACATTTGATGCATGATGGTTTCTATTGAGTGACTAACCAGACCTGTTTGATGAACTTTTATAAAATGAGATGGTATTGTAACTTAAGCTGCCCCTATGCAACCATTTGAAATTGTTTGGAACAGGAACTTAAGATCCTTTATTTTTAAGTAAATTACAGTTATATCAATTTTATAATGCATTGACATAGAATTGTAAATTATTTTTTTTATACCAAAAACTATTAGGAATGTCCAAAAATGTGTCTGGCCAAAAAGGTCAGAAATATGAAAAGCATTTAAAAAAATTTAAAAAAATAAAAAAAAAAAAGAAGAAAGAAAGAGAAATGACTTTATTGGATGCATACATTTTTCATCTATTACTTCCATTATTTATTAGTAAAATACCTGTTGCTTTGCTAACAGTATACCTAGGGCTGGAAATCTAAAGCATTGTAGCATCTGAAAAAACTCATGGGAGTTGCCTGAAGTGACGGTCCCTGGCACTCAACCAAATCTTCTGTTCAAAAGACTTGAAAGAGTATTTAATTCCACCTCATTTTACTTTATCGTCTTTTTTCAATGGCCAGTTTAGCTGTTCTCCTTTATCAAATATCTTTATGTTTCACACCCTACCTTGCTTCTCTCTCTCCCTTGCGATTCCATTCTCAGAACCTCTCCACTGCCCATGAAATTTTTATTTTTAAAGTATGACAGACGGACTTACAAATGGAAATGTGGCAGAAGGACACATTGCTTATTATAATGTAAATAGATATCTACATATATATCTATCTTGAAAAGTTTTCTTAAATTTTAGGCGAGCCGAGTTCAAACTCTGGCCGAGACTTTACGTTCACTTCACACTAATGCCTTTGGGAAAGCCATGAATCCATCTCTTCTCCCTCAGCTATGGGTAAAATAGTAGGGGCAGACTGGGCTCTCTAGCTTTGAGAGGCAATCAGTCTAGGAGAAGGACAATTCTAAATTAAAAACTGTGGAGAAGTCAATGGGGAAACCACTCCACTATGCCTCCTAAGAACAATCATGGCAATGCACAGTTCAAAGCTGTGGAGAGCCACGTCCTGAAAGGATATGGCACATAGAGAGATAAAGAAAACCATTATATTTCCGTTAACATGTTCAAAAACAACCTAACAAAAGAAACTAGCTTACTACACAAATATAAACATTTCTAAAATACTCACACCTTAAATGCCAACCCCTATTACATCTGTTAGATGTATCTTCAGTTGGTACTCTTTATGATAACTTTATGATATTTTCAGTTTGTTTTACATGGTGTTGAAAAGTTTTTAAAAAATATTTTGTCATAGTATAGCATTACATTGAGAATGACTAAAAATAAAATAAACATTTTTTTAAAAAGAAACTGCATTCAAGAGTTATAAAATCATGAATCATAGATAATGATTAATTGAATAATTATTAGGGATTATTTCAAAGAAAAAATTGCATGTGCAGGAATAGTAAGGAACCAATATTGTGGCACTCACACACATTCACACAAAGAAAAACATCTAGAACTGTCTGGGAATAATTCAGATATTAGGAAGAGAGAAGGAATATAATTAAGGTAGAATATGCAGGTAAAAGAGGTCACTTAGTTACACACAAGAAACACATTTTTTGAAGATATGCTCGGTTAAGATTTGGAGGAAAAAAAAAAAAATTCAATCAAGCAAGTAAGGTATTAGTCCCCCCCAAACAAGAAATTATGACCACAATTACAAAGCACTGCATTCACACCAGAACAAAATGCTCACAAAACACGAAAATGTAGGCACAGAGAAAAAGTATAAAACCCAAAACAAAAACAAAAAAAAAAAAAAA